>JAODAL010003786.1:0-92500 GCA_025379985.1 Phyllomedusa bahiana | reverse complement strand
GTATTTAGTATTGTTGAATGGAACCCTCGGTGCTTGGGGAAAATTGTGTATAAAAACCCTTTTTTAAAACCCCCTTATTTGAAAGAAAATTTTTAAAGGTTATATACATAGGTTTATAAGAAAAATTTTTGGTAGGTTTTAGGTGCAAATTTGATTCCAGCACGGGGAAAATGTATTTTTTAAACCTATATTCCTCCTTTTTTTAATTTGAATTGTGTAAAATACTTTGGATTTTGGGAAAGGGTTTTTAGGTGCTAAATTGTTTTCAGCACTTGGGAAAATTATTTAAAAACCTTTTAACCCCCATATTGAATTTTTTGGGTTTTTAATAAAAGAAATTTTTGGGTTTGGGGGGGTGAATGGAAAAAGGTGTTTGGGAAAAAGTATATATTTTAAACCCTTATACCCCCCTTTTTTGATAAAAAAAGTTTTAATGTATATGTACTTTTTGTATGAGATTTATGGGAAAAATTATTGTGGGTTTTTTGGTGTTGAAGGGAAAACCCTCGGGTTTGGGAAAAATTTATTATAAACCAAATAAACCTCCTTTTTTTAATGGGGAATTGTGTATATACATAGAAGAATAGGTGTTGAATGGAACCCTCGGTGCTTGGGAATGTACATTGTTTTTCAATGTTGCGGGAACATTAGTAAAAAAAGTAAAAACTTTTTACCAGGGCGGAAAAAAAAGTAAATTTGGGAAAAGGGAAGCAGGAAGCTAGTTCAGATGAAAAAACGGAAAAAAGGGCCGTATATAAAAAAAATAAAAAAAATCATAGAATTATCTGCAGGAAAAATGAGGCGAAGAACGGCATCATCAACAAAGCAATAAATTCATAAAAAGTCACTAAAATAAAAAAAAAACCCCTGTGGGGTGCGTTTAAAAGAAAAATAAAATTTATACAGAAAAAAAAGCGCAAAGAAAAGGGAAAAGGGCAGAAAAGAGGAATGAAGGTCACGAAGGAAAGTAGGGCCCCCAGGACACCGGGGGGGAACGGGGGAAATGCTGAGTGTGGGATAGTATGGAGAGAGAGAGAGTGTAGGAGAGGGGGAAGAAGAAAAAATCTGGGAATACAGGAGAGGGAGATTTACTCTGAAAAGCAGCGTCTTTAAAAAAATTTTGTGATTGGCTTAAAAGAAATTTGGGGGCGTGCCAGCAAAAACCGCAGAGAAGAGAGGGGGGGCAAACCCCAGGAGTGGCGGAGAGAAGGAGAAGAGGGGAGGAAGGGAAAAAAAAAAAAGAAAGAAAAAAAAAAAAAAAGGAAAAGAGATATTTCGGTGTTATTAGAGGGTGTTTTTTTTTTTTGGTTTTAACTTTGGGAAAGGGAAAGGGGAGTGGGTTTTTGGGTTTGATCTTTTGACTTGGGTTTATTTTATGAAAAGCAAATAAAAACCCGGGAAGGGCAGGGATTAAAACGGACAGTAAAACGGCATCTGCCTTCATTTCTATCCCCCCTCCCCCCCCCTACCCCAGCGCGCCCCCAAACCCTCAGCCTGAGCAAACCGCTTTATTTCCGTGCCAAAACCTGCATGGCAAAATAAAAAAAAAAAATAAAAGGAATTTGGGAAAAACGCAGCGAAACCCGGGAAACCAACGCTGCGTTTCTCCTCGTTAAAAAAAAAGTAAAGGGTTAAAAATTTTGCTTTAATGCTTTCATTTTTTAGTTTTTTTTTTTTTTTTTTTTTTTTTTTAAAGTTGTCTGTTTTGGCAAAAACCTTTTTTCTGCCTTCAATATTTTTTTTCACGCTCTCTCCGTAGCTCCACACCTCCCTCCTCCCTTCCTTTTTTTCTTTCTTTCTCTCTCTCTCCCCTCCCTTTTTTCTTGCAAATTGGCTAGTTTCCCTTCTTTTTCACTTTGCCAAAAAAAGGGGGGTTTCCGTTCAATCGGGCTCTCTCTCTTTTTTTTTTTTTTTCTTTTTTTTTTTTTTTTCCTCCCCTTTTTTCCCGGGAAATCGATTTTTTGGCCCCCAAATTCAGCAGGGGAGAGGGGGAAAGCGGGGAGAGGGGGAAGAGGGAGAGTGGGGAAAGAAAAAGAAAAAGGGGGTTTTTAAAAAAAAAAGGGGGGAAAAAAAACAGCTTTCTCTTTTACTCGAAACAGCCTATCGAAAAAAAAAACTATTTTTTCCGTTAGATTTTTTTTTTCTTTCTTTCATTTTGCTTCTATTTTTTATAATCGATCGTCAATATTTTTAAGGCAGATCAAGACAATTTCTTTTACATTTGACTCCATCCCTTTTTTTTTTTCCCCAGATGACTTTTTAGTCTTTCCCCTTTTTGTTTTCAAATTCCCTGGAATCTTTTCGTTATGTGTTTTTTTTTTTGTTTTTTTTTATTTCAGGCCTTTGATGTTAAGAACTTGTTTTGATTTAATTTAATTTATTTTATTTTTTATTTTTTTTAATTAAATTTATTTTTACTGCTTCCAAATTTTTTACAATAATTATTTTCTTTGATATTTTTCATAGGTAATATTTTTTCGCTTTTTTTTCATTTAAAATTTTTTTTTTTTGAAGGGTTCCAAAATTTTTAACAATAAATTTTTTTCTTTTATTTTTTCATAGGTTTAAAATTTTTCACCCAATTTTTTTTTTTTTTGAATTTAAATTTATTTTGATGCTTCCCCTTTTTTTTTACCAAAATTTTTTTTTTCGCCCTTTTGGCCCTAAATTTTTGTGCTCCACTTCACTTTTTTTTTTTTCTCGGGTTTTAAAATTTTTTTTCCCTTTACCATCCAAACCTCCCCCCGTTTGTCTCTGTTTCTCTTTCATTCTTACACTGATGACTTCCGGGAAAAAGGGGGTGGTTTTAAAATTTTTACCGGAGTTGATTTGACACCAAGGGATGGTTAAACCCCTTTCCCCCCCTTTCACAATTTCCCCTTTAAAGTTGAAGAAGCAGATTTTTGAGCGCACCTTTATTTCGTTTTTAACTTCATTGACGAAGAAAAATACAAATGTGTTTCCTTTATATTTTCCTTTAAAAAAAAAAAAAATTTTTTGTTAAAAAAAAAAAAAATTTGGAAAAAAATTTTTTATTTGGAAGTTTCAATTTCATTTTTATTTTTAAATTTAAATTCAACCCCTGTTTGATTTAAAAAAAAAAAAATGTTCCCTGCTCAACCCTTTTTAAAAAAAAAATTTAACTCATTTCCCCTTTAAGGGAAAATTTCACCCCTTTTTTTCGGGAAACTCTTTTTCCCATTGCGCGCATTCTCCTACACATGGTTCAACCTCCCAAACGGGGGGAAAGCGCAATACTTTAAGAACGGGTGAGAAACCCGGGGTCAAAGGATGAGGGGGAGGGCAGGGGAAGGAGAATTATTGGGTGAGAAAACCTGAGATTTAAGCAGAATTGGGCCCCTCACGGCCCCTTGGGCCCCAAGGGTGGGAAAAAAACCACCGGCCGGAGTTCCGAGAGGACTTTGTCCTGACCATTTACCAGCAAGAAAAACCCCCATGTTTTTTGTTTCCCTCTAACCCAGATCAGAAGGGCAAAATTCGGAGGATTTTAACCCGCCTTCGCCCGGAGATAAGGTTTTGGAGGTTGGGGCCTGGTGGGGGTATCCCGTTTAAGGGGGTTTTCCCCTGGAGAGCAAGATGGGGAAGTTTTCTTAAGTCACCCCCAAAAATTTAACCCGGGTGTGCGTTCCGCCACATTTACATTGGAGTTTTCCAAACAAAGAAATGGGGGCCCCTACCTGGCCTTCTTGTCCCCCAGCCTTTGGGAAAGTAAATTTGCTTTTGCACCCATTTTAAAACTTTTCATTTGTGCAACTTGGGCCCCTGTTTAAAAAACCATTACCAAAAAAGGAAAAGAGGGAATGGGGCCCGGTTTATCGTGTTCCCCAAATCAGAGGGGGTCTGCTTGGAAACTGGGAACCCCCTGTTATCCCAGGGGAAAAATTTGATGACGGGAACCTTTATTTCATTACATTCCCTTCAACCCAAGAGGCAATTTTTTCATCCTCAGTCATAAACCAGGCCTCAAAAAACACAGGGGCCTAGCCAGAGGTTTAAGGTCACCCCTATCCCATTTTGGGCCTTAAAATACCTTTGGGCCCCCGTGGGTCCCCAGGGCACCAAGATGTGCGAAAAATCAGGGCTCCAGACGAACGTTCACCTCCGTTCTGTGAATAGTAGGGAGTTATCATTACACAATATTAAAACATCCGCCCCAAACACAGAACCCCGAAATAAGGTGATTTAATTAGCCCTAAAAATGTCTTTACAACTGAACGTGACAGAGAAAGAAAAAGAAATCCTCAAAAGAACCTGCTGAAAAGGGAGGGGAAAACGTAATCCCTATTCACTGGGGTAAGGGCTTTTGTATTATCACTTATATAATGCAGATAATATCTTACTATATTTGTATGTCTATCTATAGCTATACACACCCCAAAATTTTATTGCGTGTATTATATATGTGTGGGGGTATGATTGGGGTGTATTTACAATTTTATTTAAAGTGTGTGTTTGTGGTAAAATTAATATATAGGTGTGTGTTGTATGTTGTTAAATATATATGGGGTGTGTGTTTATAATTGTGTGTGTATGATGTGTGTATATATATGTGTGTGTATGGGTGTATAAAATTTTATGTGTTGTGTATATATTGTGTGTGTTGTTGTGTGACATACATTATTTATTGTGGTGGTGTGCGTGTGTATAATAATTTATATATATGCTGTGTGTATACATTGTGGGTTTTTAAAATTATATATGTGTGGTTTATATTTATATTATAAAATTATTATATTTTATTATGTATGTGTGTATATACTTGGTGGTTATATAAAAATTATTTTTTGTATGTGTGTATATTATGAAAAGTATTGTATATTTTAAAAAATATTGTTTGTGTGTGTTTATGTATGTTATATATGATTTAAAATATATATACACACACAATTTATATGTAAAATACATTTTTATATTATAAACTGTATTTTTAAGAAAACCCCCATACATATACTATATTTTTATCTCTTGAAGGGTATTCCTAAATAAAAAGCTTATTGTTTCTGTAATATATATATATTATATTTTTTTATATATTATATAATATATATATTATATTTTAATACCACAAAACAAAATTACTAATACAGAGCTTTAGATGACTTCCATTGTCACTGTATTAGGTGTTATTAAACTTTATATTAACGCCCCATTATCTATGAGGGGGTAACCGGGAGCTATTTGGGGTGTTAAAGATGCAGGGAGAGAAAAATTTTGTATGTTTAAAACCATTAAAAATAAAAATATATATATTATATTTTTTTATTATATTTATTTATATAATATATATATATAATATATATATTATTTATATATTTATATATATTTATATATATAATATTATAGTTACTTTTTTTCCCCTCTTTAACACTGGAGTTCCAGGTGTTCATCCTCTAGTTTAGGGCAAAAAATAGAAATTATATTTTTAAATTATATATTTCCGTTTGTGGAGATTTTCTCATTTTGCCCAGAAAACCCCTTTTTTCGGCAGTAATGCCGGGGGTTGGGTCTTTTTGGTTGAAGGTTTCTTATAAACAGCAATGGAACACGCGTTTCGTGTATAGACCACACTGCCTCAGTTCAATGCCACATACATATAAACGCATACCCGTATAGTTATATAAATACTGATATGGCGATTATCCTATATACATATATATGTAATCCCTGAACCTGTGTCCCCTAATATTAACCTATAACCTATAGTTTTGTGCTCATAGAAACATCGGACTATATTTGCTTCCCATCCTGTAACTTTTTCATGAACTTTTTAATCACTGGTTGAAGCGCGTTGCATGTCTCAGCGTTAAAACACCCGAGGGAAGATCATTTTATCCAGACTCATTTGCTGGCGTTAGATTCAGGGAACCTTTACGTGACATTTTGACCTCTCTATCGAGATACGGTATTTGTCTGTGTTTCTAGAAATGATTGTGAACGTTCCTTGGTCTATGCTGTGGGGACAGGAAGAAACGGGGAGGAAGTGGCCGACTCCATAATATTTTGTAGCTCTCATTATATACAGGTAAAAGCTAAAACCATACTATGCGCC
This sequence comes from Phyllomedusa bahiana, assembly GCA_025379985.1. NCBI lineage: Eukaryota > Metazoa > Chordata > Amphibia > Anura > Hylidae > Phyllomedusa > Phyllomedusa bahiana. Next base: position 86,430 of record JAODAL010003786.1, on the reverse strand, counting down.
ATTGACACGAGTTATAGAAAGTCGGCTTAAGGTGCTTGGTTTTGTATTAGAAAAAAAAATGTTAGCCTCTTTTTTTAAGGCCAAACTCAAAAGAGAAGTAAAGCTCTGCAGCCGCTGCACTGGGTTCTTAACCTTTATATAACATAAATGCTATAAATTACATTGAGGATGTATTAATTTATGCAGGAAACATTATCTGCAATTCTAAGCAAAAGCTCTTAAGGCTGCTTTCACACAATGCGTTTTTGACGCGTTTTTCGGATGCATTTTTTGTGTAGAAAGGCACAGCAATTAATCATCTACATTTCTGCGCAAAAAAACGCATATAAAAATGCACCGTGTGAATGCAGCCTTATGACTGCCATCACAAAAACTAGCACTTCCACAGGTGTCGCCATCTTGCAGGACAAACCCGGACTCAATATGAATTTTTGTAAATTTTTTACACATGAAAGAGACCAGAAATGTCCTAGAGAGATCGTCTTATATAATAAACATCTGTGTAATGGGGCGACGTATGGGGACAACCCTGCCGGGATATCCCCAAATAACACGGGGGTCTCACTTTTAGAGAGGACGCACAGTTCATGTGGTGAAAGCAAAAAAAAAAGCCTTTGCTGGTTAGAAATGTCAGCAAGGTCGGAGCCCAGCAGAGGAGGCCGCGACCTCTGACCCGGCACATGTCTCACACCATTCCCAGGCCCCTGCGGGTGCTGATGTACAGTGTCTGCCATCAGGTTCAGGAGCCTCATCCACAGCAATTATATCAGTACTATCCTCAGTATAGGATTGCTGCACAGGCAAATTCATATCCAGGAAGACATTGCTAGATACAAGCTCACAGCTCTTCTGTAATATATATATATATATATATATATATATATATATATATATATATATATATATATATATATATATATATATATAATAATACATACATACATACATCTACTAATATCTATCAGAGCATTAGACTGACTTCCTACTTGTCACTGTATTAGGCTAGTTATATAAACTTTACTACTTAACGTCCCATTATCTATGAGGTGGGTAAACCTGGAGCTACTACAGATGTAGCTGTAACATATAGGTGTACACTCCTCATAGATTATGGGACATAAAATAGTAATATATATATAGACAGAGAGAAATATATATTTATAAGTGTGTGTATATATATTATTTTATAAATATATATATATAAATATATATATATTACTATTTTATGTCCCATAATCTATGAGGAGTGTACACCTGGAACTACCTAGGTGTTAAAGATGGAGAAAAATGTAACTATATATATATATATAAATATATATATATATATATATAAATATTATATATATACACACACACATGCACCTGTAAATATGTACACACATATATAAGCGCTCATAAATACAAAATAATTATATATACATACATATCTCATTCTATATATATATATATATATATATATATATAGTGTTACTATTTTATATCCATTATCTACGAATTCTGTAAATCTTGAGCTACTTGTTAAAGATGTGTGTGTGTATATATACATACACATATACACACATATATCTCTCTCTGTGTATATACACTGGACTGGGACAAGGTATTTCAGTGCCCTATGCAAATACAGGGCCCTGCCAATTGAAAGTTCAGCCCTCTCCATGCCTCCCTGTACCCCCTTTTCTGCCTGGGATGAAGTGGTGCCCTAGGCAGTCACCTACCTTCATCTACCTGTCGTCCCGGCCCTGTATATGTATATTAGCATTTTAAGTCCCATTATCTGTAAAGTATTTATATCTGGGGCTACTTAAGATGTTGAACTATAATATATATACACACATAGACACACACACAGGCAAATATACATATATATATATACACTCATATATACATACCCATATATACACACACAATACATACACACCCATATATACACACACACACATATATATATATATATATATATATATATATACACACACACATACACATATATACACACGTACATCTATTTTATTTGGTTGGATCTAAAGCATATCCTCTGGGTACTCCCTGGAATATACTAGTTGCTTAGTAGTTTCTAATTGCATATTTGGTGCAAGGTGACAGGATATACAGTATAGACATGTATCTGCCTGTAGTGAGGAAATCTTTAGCCACAGAGCTAACAGGTAACAATAGTTGATGCGGCCCGTTTCTGAGGTTCTGGCCAATTGCAATATCTATATAATAATGATATATACTATAAACTGCCCTCGCTGTACAATGTTTCCAGCCCATGGACAGCTCTTCTACTACACATTGCCTTCTTCAGCAGATATCTGTAAGTAGGTCGCCTCGTGTTTTGTGAAGTAGATTTCCCACCTGCCAGGAGGGTCTGACCCCAAGGTAGGAGGTATAGACAACTATCACACAGCTCCTTCCACTTATCTGTTGTTACCTTGTGAAGGGAGGAGCAGATTATATAGCACATAGCTCCTCCCTCCTGCCTGTGTCACCCTGTGGTGGGAGGAGCAGACTCCATGTCACATAGCTCCTCCCTCCTGTCTGTCACCCTGTGGTGGGAGGAGCAGACTCCATGTCACATAGCTCCTCCCTCCTGTCTGGGTCACCCTGTGGTGGGAGGAGCAGACTCCATGTCACATAGCTCCTCCCTCTGTCTTGTCACCTGGGGAGGTAGATCCATGTCACACAGCTCCTCCCTCTTGTTTGTGTCACTGTGGTGGGAGGAGCAGACTCCATGTCACATAGCTCCTCCCTCCTGCCTGTGTCACCCTGTGGTGGGAGGAGCAGATTTCACAGCTCCCCCGTTTCACACCCTGTGGGGAGACAGACTCCATGTCACATAGCTCCTCCCTCCTGTCTATGTCACCCTGTGATGGGAGGAGCAGAAGGTAGGTGGTAGAGACCCCTCCTATGGTAGGAGGGGTAGACTTTATGTAAGTACACCTGGGTCTATCAGTTTGGGATAAAAAAAAGAAAGTGTAAGCCCCATAAGCTTCAGGTTGTCCTGCTTCTTGTCTATGGGAAGTTGTCGCATTAATACCATCTGTAATCTGTCCACTAAGTTTGTTATCTCTAAATAGGAAATTAATTTTTGACATAAACAATGGGCAGCTGAACACGACAGGTCAGCGATCCTCAGCTGGGAGATTTCACCACTTCGTACACGCGCTGTTAACTCTTTAGTGTCAGAAAATTAAATTTAAAAAAAAAAAAAAATCAATGCAAAAAAAAAAAAAGATTGAATAATATTTAGAACCAGAAAATAGAAATCCCTTTTCTTCTCTGTTACCAGCGACACATAACGTTTCCTTCTCCCCAGATAAAATCTAGGACTAACCTTTGACTCACAAGCACCAATTACATGTTAATTACTGTACAGTGGTTACAAGTGGCATCAAATCACTGTATGGTTATTCGTCTGCTGCAACCTTAGCTACAGATATAGAAAAGGACTAACAGAACTTATTCCAAAATGAAAGTTTTTTTTCAGATTTCTGAATTTTGAATAAAATTTTGAATTTTGAATTTTATTTTAAATATACAGGCAGTCCTCGACTTACACCGTTCCAACTTACATCTGTCCCCTAGTTACAAACAGAGACCTATGGGGCGTGCTGGCAGATAGTAGCTATGGAATGACAAGTGCCAGCATGCCACAGCAGCACATGAGGTGAAAATGAGGTGAAATCTTCTTAACAAGGGCACAGACAGCAAAACAAAAAGCAAAACCCTTTCCCCGCACTATCCAAACTAAAAAAAACTTTCGTGCTGGAATTAAAATGTAATAAATCTACCTGTTTCCGTCTTGCAAACAAATCAATTAAGAACAAACCTACAGTCCCGTTCCCGTTTGTAACCTGGGAACTGTCTGTATGTTTTTTTTATATATATATTATATATATATATATAATATATATATATATTATATAAATATATTTTATATATATTAAATAATATTATATAATGTTATTTTATTTTTATACATTTAATATTTTTTATATATTTGAGATATATATATAATAGAATTTTTCTCTCTCTCTCTATTAATATTTTTATATATTTTTTTAGATTTTTTTTATATATATATATATATATAGAATTTTTTTAGCATATTTTTCATATTATATATTATTATAATTTTATTTTTTATTTTATTATATATTTTTTATATTTATATTATTATATTTTTTTAAATATATTTTCATATATAATTTTCTCTTATAATATGTATAATTTAATATATTTTGTATATATTTATAAAATATAGAAATTTTTTTCTATATATTTTTTATATTTTTATTTTAAAATATTTTATTATTATATATTAGAAAATTTCATTTTATTTTTTATTTATTTTTATTTTTATATATTATAACTTTTATTTTTTATATGTAATTAATTTTTCTCTCTCTTTTTAATATGTATATTATAAAATATAATATATTATAATATAAAACCATTAAATATATATATAACAAAATTTTAAAAATTTTATATATAAATAAATATTAACATATAAATTTAAAATTTAATAGTGAGAAAAATTCTATAGAAATAAAAATGTGATCCAGGGACTCTGCAGAGCTTTTCAATACAGCACTGAAAGCGACAGGATTCTGCAGTTTGTTTTTTGACTTGAGTTTTATTTGAGAAGTGTGATTTCCCCACCTCTTGAGCCGTCAGGGAGGGATTGTTGCTGTACTGAAGAGGATGTGACCACCACACGGTTCAATGGCCTTAGGCGACGTCCACCATAAAAATAGGGGGATTCTACCGAAGGCATCCTTGTGCGCGGATTTTGGGTTTTTTTTTTTTTTTTCCTAATTTGACAGTCAGAAAACCAGTCCCATTCATCTCAATGGGATTTTGGACAGTTTTTCTTTTTTTTACTTGAAATACAGCGGAAGATTAAACACATTTAAATGGGGTTGTCTCCCATCAATTCACTTTCTTCAGCCTTTTTTCGGTTTTTATTTTTTAATTTTTCAGTGGGCTGCTGAGGACACCCGGTCTGTAGCTGAGTACCACGCTGGCAGCCTATCGGGGAATCAACAGGGCTGTCTAAGGACCAGTGCGCAGCCCATCAGGAGAGATCGAACAGGTCTGTAGTTTTAAATGACCCCTGGACAGCCATCAGGAGAATCAACGGTCTGTAGCTATATGACCAGTGCTGCAGCCTTCAGGAGAGATCGAACGGTCTGTAGCTATATGACCGGGTTTTGGCACCCCTATCAGGAGAGCAAAAGGTCGTAGCTAAAAGCAACCAGTGCTGCCACCTTCAGGAGAGATCGAACAGGTTGTAGCTATAGTGACCATGCTGGCACCTATCGAAGATCGAACGGTCTTAGTATAGTGACCACCCTGGCCCCTTCAAAAGGGGATTGAACAGGTCTGAGCATAGCAACCATGCTGGCAGCCTTCGGGAGAGATTGAACAGGTCGTACTATAGCGACCGCGCTGGGCCTATCAGGGGAGCGAACAGGTCTGTAGCTATGTGACCTGAGGAGCGAACAGCCCATACAAAGGGGATTTCTGGGAATAGGTAGGCACTTTAATGGATACTTTTCCTAATATCCCCTCTTGTAGGGGTTTGCTCAGCTCCTCGGGTCCTTTGCTCAGACCTTTTTGACTCCCGATAGGCTGCCGCACGGTTGCTATACTAAGACCTGGCTTCTACTGCACCTGTAGAAGCCGAAAAAACCCCCCCGCCCCTGAAATTTAAAAAAAAACCAAAAAAAACAGGGCTGAGGGGGAGAGAAAATCAATGTAGTAGACAACCCCTTTAATGTAAAAGGTTTACGGTCGGTTTAAACAGTTTTCAAATCCGAAAACCGTCTGTAAAACCAATGCAAAACCTGCCGTGGGGACAAGCCCTTATAATATTATATACAATAATAATATGATTGGACAGGGCTGCACGACTTGGAGGAAAATGTTGTCCGGCCAACGGGCAAAAAGACTGAAAAAACCCCTAAGGGGATGTTCACATGCCCCTATTGGGAAGTGTATGTACGCCTGCAATCGCCGGGTGTTTTGGAACCTTTCCATCCAAAAAACCGGGTGGCTGGCCCGGGGGCCCGGCCCCATAGACTTGCATTTCACAGGCGTAAAAACGCCGAAAAAAATAACATGTCAATTTTCCCCCGCCCGGGGGGGGCATGCGTAATCCATAGCTTTCTATGAGAGCTATAATTTTCCGTAATTTCGGCCCTTTTGCCATATAAACGCAATACCGGCAAAAGCCGCAAATAACACGAGAAAATAAGCCGTGTGAACATAACCTAAGAGATTAAATCTGATCTGAACTGCCCATTTACATGTATAGCCTAATTGGGCACCTTTTATCCAGGCAGTTTTTTTGGATTGGTTTAGATATTTAGGGCGACATCTATGAATTCGTCTGCGCCATTTCTTTGCCGTATATTGCGGCAAAAATGTTTCCGTCGCACTGTCCTATAGACGTATGAATGGCGTTCGGCCAAACTTGGCGCACTCTGCACTAGACTCACACTTGTGCCTAGAATGCGGCAAAGTTTGGTGCAAACGTGCCGTACCAGGTTTGGCGCATAACTGTCGTATTATACGCTCCAAGACAAAAAAGGTATGTAATCCAGCACACCCTAGGGTGAGATAAATGTTATCTATATGCAATTGTAGTACCAGCAACCACCCCCCCTCATGCACTGAGGGTATGTGAGTGGTTGTTTTATTGGTATTTTTGCATTTGTGCAATCTCCCCATGTACTATACTGTGGCTTTTCTGCATGCTGATGTGAACAGGTATCAATTCAATGTGCAATTTTTTATCAACTAATTGTTCCCCTAGTGGTGGGGTGTGTGAGCTGCTGCTCAGCAATTAGCTGCACCCTTTTTTTTTTTTTCAAGTAACAATGGGGCTTGTGTTGCCTGCTACTGGGTTCAGTCTAGTCCAGCCATTGAGCTGTAAATATGGCCTTTGTAGTGTTTTTTGAGTAAGTAATACCCCATTTTTATATGTGAGATAAATGTTAAAAGTCCAAAATTGTTAAAAGATTTAATGAAGAGATGGTGGACATAATACACCCTCCGCATCAGGCTGGAGGAAATCATACGAGTTTCGGACAGCAAGTCCTTATTCGTGGTCTGCCTGGGACTGGATCCGAGCACCCCGGGAGAGACCTCTACTTGGCATCCGGGCTCATATGGAGTCGGTGAGCTGTGCAAAGTTGAATTTACTTTTTTACTCGAGTATTATCCTCTATATGTATTTAGAACCGGTGTGTCGGCGCCAGGTTACAAAACTGCAAATTCATAGACAGGGCTGGGACAAGGTATTCTGGTGCCCTAGGCAAACAAGGCATATACCACCCAAATGGAAAATTCAGCCCACTCCATAACTCCTTGCACCCCCTTTTCTGCCTGGGATGAAGTGGCGCCCTAGGCGGTCACCTACCTTCGCCTACCCATCGTCCCGGCCCTGTTCATAGATGTCGCCCTCATTGTATACATTTCATTACCTAAGAAATTTGCAATTCAAATGGAGCCACCATTTCCTTATTTGCAAAATTCCAGCCTGAGCCCATAGACAATGTAGGTCAACAAGGTGTCCTTAAACATCCCCTTTGGTCGCGGGTTTGACGCTTCTTTCTCCAGCATTTGGAATCCTACTAAACCTGGTGTCGAGGTCGGTTTCCAGGACGCCGCTTCTGACAACACAATATTCTGCACATCTAAAAATGGAGCCCCCGTCCCTTCCTTCCCCAACAATGGGCGTCCTATCCATCCCCTTGTGCTAGGAGAGACCGTCTCTCCATGTTATAGTTAAATTTCCTCTCCACTTGGTCTCCCCCTGCCATGTCGTTGTGTCCCTTTTGGTTTCGCCAGTAACCCCTGGCAATGAAGGAGTGACTCTTCTCCTCCCTCTTATTTTTATGTTCTCTGTTCCAACTTTTCTCTTGCCAAATAAACAGGGGAGCAGCTGAATTTCCTCTCACGGAGACATCTGTGATCGAACAGACGTTGGGGACAGAGTATGGGGACTCTGGCAATGCTTCCTTCCTGAGGTGGGGGCGGGTGGTGGGGGGGGGGAGGACAGTGCAAAGGAGAGACCCTGAAGGTGTCAGTCAAAAGAGACGGAGCCCTGTATAGAATGCGTTGGCTCCAATGTGTCCCATTCACTATACTGTAAATTCCATGACATAGACTATTTCATTTCTCCAATTCCCATGCTCCATTCACAGCTGCTCATCCCCACCCTCCGCAAAAAGCCACTCAGACCACGTTCAATAAGACTTTCCTCCTAAGTTAATATTAAATGTTATTATCCAGATGAGATAAAAGTCAGAGCGGCTCATAGGCAAATAGGAAACACAAAGGTTTCACAAAGTTGCCGTAATATCCTGTAAACCGTGCTCAACAAATAGTTTATAAATCCAACCTTTGGAAAATATTCCCTATTAGATACGATTGCAGGAGCCGGGTTACTGGAATAAAGTTTACAGAGTAAAAGAGCACAGGAGCGGTACTGTTAATAAGAGGTTACAGGGTAATAAGAGGCTCAGGAGCCGGGGTTTACTGTAATAGAGGTTACAGGTTAATAAGAGGCTCAGGAGCCGGGTTACTGTAATAATAGGTACAGGGTAATAAAAGGCTCAGAAGCCGGTGACTGTAATAAGAGGTTAATGGTAATAAGAGGCTCAGGAGCCGGGTTACTGTAATAAGAGGCAAAGGGTAATAAGAGGCTCAGGAGCCGGGTTACTGTAATAAGATTAGTGGTAATAAGAGGCGCAGGAGCCCCGGGTTACTGTAATAAAGAGGTTACAGGTAATAAGAAGGCTCAGGAGCCGGGTTACTGTAATAAGAGTTACAGGGGTATTAAAGATGCTCAGGAGCCCCAGGGTTAACTGTAATAAGATGTACAGGGGTAATAAAGCTCAGGAGCCATGTTACTCTGTAAATAAGAGGTAAGGAAATAAGAGGCACTTGATCCGGGTTACTTAAAAGAGTTTACAGGGTAATAAAGGCTCCAGGAGCCGTGTTACTGTAATAAGAGGTTACAGGGTAATAAGGGCTCAGCGAGCCGGGGTTACTGTAATAAAGGTTACAGGGTAATAAGGGCACAGAGCCGGGTTACTGAAATAAGATTTACAGGTAATAAGAGGCTCGGAGCCGGTTTGACTGTAATAAGAGTTACAGGGTAATAAGAGGCTCAGGAGCCGGGTGACTGTAATAAAGAGGCTCAGGAGCCGGGTAACTGTAATAAGAGGTTACAGGGGTAATAGAGGCTCAGGACTGGGTGACTGTAATAAGAGGCTCAGGGGCCGGGTTACTGAATATAATGAGGTTACATGGTAATATGAGGCTCAGGAGCCGGGAATACTGGTTAATAAAGAGGTTACAGGTAATAAGATGGCTCAGGGGGCCTTGGGTTAACTGAAATAAGATGTTACAGGGTAATAAGAGGCTCAGGAGCCGATTTAACTGTAATACAAGAGGTTTACAGGTAAAATGAGGCTCTGACCGGGTTACTGTAATAAGAGGTTACAGGTAATAAAAGGCTCAGGAGCGGGTGATTGTAATGAAGAGGCTCAGGAGCCGGGTTACTGTAATAAAGGCTCTGGACGGGGTGACTGTAATAAGAGGCCTCAGTAGCCGGGTGACTGTAATAAGGACTCAGGGGACCTGGGTTACAGTAATAAGAGGTTACAGGGTCAATAAGAGCTCCAGGCGCCGGGGTGACTGTAATAAGCAGCTCAGGAGCCGTTACTGTAATAAGAGGTTACAGGTGTAATAAGAGGCTCAGAGCCGGGTGAACTTGTAATAAGGGGCTCAGGGTCCGGGTTACTGTAATAAGAGGTTACAGGTAATGAGAGCTCAGGAGCCGGGTTACTGTAATCAGAGTTACAGGGTAATAATAGGCTCAGGAGCCTGGGTTACGTAATAAGAGGTTACAGGGTAATAATATGCCTCAGGAGCCGGTTACTAGAAATAAAAGTTACAGGGTAATAATAAGCTCAGGAGCCGTGTTACTGTAATAAGGTTACGAGGGTAATAATAAGGCTCAGAGCGGGTTTACTGTAATATAGAGGTTACAGGGTATAAGAGGCTCAGGACCCGGGATACTGTAAAGAAGGCTCAGGAGCCGGGTTACTTTAATAAGAGTTTAAGGGTAATAAAGAGGTCATAGCCCGGTTATGTACTTAAGAAGTTTACAGGGTAATAAGAGGTCTCAGGAGCCCGGGTTAACTGTAATATGAATGTTACAGGGTAATAAGAGGCTCAGGAGCCGTGTTATTGTATATAATGAGGTTTACAGTATTTTTAGGTGGGGGGGTTTATAAGAGGCTCAGGACCGGGTTACTGTAATAAAGGTTACAGGGTAATTAGAGGCACAGGATACCCAGGTTACATGTATAAGAGGATACAGGGTAATAAGAGCTCAGGAGCCGGGTTACTGTAATAATAGTGTTACAGGGTAATACGAGCTCAGGAGCCGGGTTACTGTAATAATAGGTTATAGGGTAATAAGAGGCCCTCATGGTGCCGGGTACTGGAATAAGAGGCTCTGGAGCCGGGTACTGTAGGGTAATAGAGGCACAGGAGCCGGTTACCAGTAATAAGAGGCTATAGGGTAATAAAGCTCAGGGGCCGGGTTACTGGAAATAAGAGTCTCTGGAGCCGGGGTACTGTAATAAAGGTTACACGGGTAATAAGAGGCTCAGGAGCCTGGGTGACTGTATAAGAGGATACAGGGTTGAATAAGAGGCACAATGAGCCGGGTTACTGGTAAATAAGAGTACAGGTAAATAAGAGGCTCAAGGAGCCCGGTGATTATTGAATAAAAGAAGGTTACAAGGGTTATAAGAGGACTCAGGAGCCGGGTTACTGATAATAAGAGGTTACAGGGTAATTATAGCTCAGGAGCCGGGTATACTGTAATAATGAGGCTCAGGAGCCGGGGTTACTGTATATAAGAGGTTACAGGGTAATAAGAGCTCAATGAGCGGGTAAACTGTAATAAAGGTTTACAGGGTAAATAAGAGGCTCCAGGAGCCGGGTTTACTGTAATAAGAGTTACATGGTAATAAGAGGCCCAGGGCCGGGTTACTGTAATAAGAGGTTACAGGGTAATAAGAGGCTCAGGAGCCGAGGTTACTGGAATAAGAGGTTACAGGTAATAAGAGGCTCAGGAGACGGGTCTACTGTAATAAAGGTTACAGGGTAAAAGAGGCACAGGAGCCAGGAGTTAACTGTAAAATATGTTACAGGGTAATAAGAGGCTCAGAGCCCGGTTTACTGTAATAAGATGTTACAGGTTAATAAAGAGCTCCAGGTGCCGTTGTTACTGTAAGAAGAGGTTTACAGGTGGAATAAGAGCTCAGGAGCCCGGTTACTGTAAATAATGAGTTACATGGTAAGTTAAGCATGCTCAGGAGCCCGGGTCACTGTAAAAGAGTTACAGGGTAAATAAAGGCTCAGGGTCCGGTTACTGGAATAAGAGGCTCTGGAGCCGGGGTACTGTAGGGTAATAAGAGGCTCAGGAGCCGGGTTACTGGAATAAGAGGTCTAGTCACACAGTAACTGTACTAACCTGCTACAATCATAATATTGGAGTCAGACTGTGAGTTACTGATCTGACAATACGGGGTTAATCCGCCGTTCAGAGGCTTTTATAAGATGCCACAGTGCTTATAATAAGCCGGGCCCCATGTTCCAGCAAGTCAGAGGTTCAGCTGAGGACAGTAACTTGCACCTGTAAGTGACATTTGTCTCTGCTTTGTCCTCTGGTTAGTTTACCCTGTGTGTGTTTGCTCTGGCAGAGGGGAGGTATTCGGAGGTGTACAGAGGTATATAGAGGAGGGCAGAGCTGCTCTCACACAGTGGAGCATTGTGCAGCCTCTACTTGTGTTTATTCCATACAATTACCCCTTCCGTCCGTTTCTTCTTCACACTTTCTGAGTTTCCTCTCTCTAAGCCTTCAGTCCCTTTTACCACCGTGCACCCACCAGCTTTGCACCCACCAGCTGTCCTGCTAGGTCGCTGTATTTCTCACCTCTTTCCTGCTCTTCTCCATTCCCTTTCCTTCCTATATTCTCCTCATTATAGTGAATTATCTTTACCTGTATCGCCCATTCATCACATGCTTCACCTACACATGCCAATAGGAATTAACACTTTGACAACCAATGTTGCATATAAATACAATTTTGGGACTTTTTGAACACACATCTTGTTGGAACAGAGCCTAAAACTTCTACAAAATCACAACGATAGTAGAGACAACAGAGATCATATTACTTTAAAGTTATAGACGGCCGTACTAATATTTGACTGAAAGAGCAGTAAAAGGTGGTTGGAAAATCAACACTAAGGGCCACATCTATGAAAACTGTTTAGGTCTAAAACTCACTTTTTTGCCCGATACGTTCTAATGGCCCAAAAGTGAAGTTATTTTGACCTAAACATTTTTTCATACATTTGGCCCCACATTGATTGTAAAACCCACTGTTATAACATGTTTATCCGAAGCCAAAAATACATAGAAAAAAGACTGAACGGACCATGAGATCCTTTCTATTTCTAAATGTGTGATTGTAGGGAACCCCAATATCCTGTTCCTTTGTGTCAAATTCACAGGGGTCTGGAAAGCCGACATATGAGGCGTTGTTTGGTGGGGCTATCACATATAACCAGGAGCAAAGGTAGGCGACCGCCTAGCGGCGCAAGGAGGTATGGAGTGGGTTCAGGACTGGGACAAGGTATTCGGGTGCCCTAGGCAAATAAGAAACATGGTGCCCCCAATGGGAAAATTCAGCCCACTCTGTACCTCCTTGTGCCTCCTTCCTGCTTAGGATTCAGTGGCGCCCTAGGCGGTCGCCCACCTTTGTCTACCCGTCATCCCAAATTTTCTATAGGAGGGGCACTATGTGCCTTCTTTGATTAGGACACCAGAATATCTTGTCCCAGTGCTGCATATAACATATAGCATCGCTGCTTGGCTAAAGTCAGAATTCCCATTCATGTCTATGGGAGAGTTCCGACCACCTCTCCGTTCAAAACAGAGAGGTGCTCGGGACTCTCACAGACATTATTATTATTATTATTATTTATTTTAAAGCGCCATTGATTCCAGGGCGCAGTAACATCGAGGGGTTACATACATTACATAGTCAAACGAGTACAGTGATAAGGCTAATGACAATTGGCACGACAGAAGGAGACAGTCCCAGCCCGCGAGAGGCGTTAGCAATCTACATGGGGGTGAATGAACATGAACGGGAGTTCCAAATTTAACTGATGCTATATGACAGAACTCCTATTCGAATCTATGGGAGAGTCCTCCTGACCACGTCTCCATTCAAAACAGAGAGGTGGTCAGGACTCTCATAGACATGAATGGGAGTTCCAAATTTATCTGAGCGCCATTGCTCTATGACTCGGAACTCTGCATTCCGAATTATGTGGAGAGTCCCGACCACCTCTCAGTTCCAAACAGAGAGGTGGTCGGGACTCTCATAGACATGATTGGGAGTTCCAAATTTAAATGATGCTATAAGACTTGGAACTCCCATCCATGTCTATGGGAGAGTCCCGACCACCTCTCCGCTCAGAACGGAGAGGTTTGGGGCTTGTTTAGGAGATAGGTGTGAGCCCCAGAGGTGGGAGCTGGACCTATCAGACAATGATAGCAGATCCTAGCAATATGCTATCATTGTATAAAGTGGGACAACCCCTTTAAACCTTAGGTAACCAACCCTATGCTTGCTAGTAAAGCAAAGGGAAAATGGGCAAAAAACTGTATTTTCACTATACAAACAGGGTTTTTGCAAAATCCAGACTTATCTATCTCTGACTCCTGCAAAACTATCAATTTGTCAAGGAAAGAAAATCAGCACTGACTCCAGTGTTTTCTTCATGTTACAGGCAGCAAAAGCAACATTTTAGTGTGAGAACCTGTATGCAACTTCCCTGGAACCCTTGTGACTGAAATGGGGAGACATTTGGGTTAGCTGAATTATCGGGGCAGCAAAGGTTAATGCACTGGGTAATGGCCTGTGAGTCCAAAAAATGGGATATCCATCCTAAGCGCCATTATTTAGCATTCAGAGAAGTAGACATTGGGGCAGATGTATAAATGTGTCTTCCCAGTTTTTCCTGGTGATGTTTTGGCGCACCTAGCCCGACATATACTTGTAATTGTCACCAAAGCTGAAGCGTCCGTCAGACATAATAGACACTTTTGACGGAGCCATTTCATAGGGGGCTTGTCACGCCACATTCGTAAGATTAGACACATGTATGAATGGCGCTCGTCAGAATGTGTTGCGATAATAAAGCAATCACGCCATTTTCAAAGTGGTGAGGCAGAGACAAAATTTGTCCCAGGGCACTTTTTGGCCACAATGCAGTTTGTGTCACAACGGGGCACATGTGTAAAGTGCTTGGAGACACTTACATACATATGGTCGAATGCTACGCTAACCTAAAGAGATGTAACATTTTAATCCATCTGGCCCAGGACTGGGACAAGGTATTCTGGTGCCCTAGGCAAAGAAGACATATAGTGCCCCCACAATGGAAAATTCAGCCCACTCCTTACCTCCTTGCGCTCCCTTCTCTGTCTGGGATGAAGTGGCGCCCTAGGCGGTCGCCTACTGCTGCCCAGGGCCGCCTTAACAGCATTTTGGGCCCCTGGGCAGAGTTGCAGCTCAGGTCACCACCACATGGCAGGATAACCCCTGACACAAGGGACTCACAGGAGACGTCCTATCTGATCAGTCGTTCTCTGAATCATTCTTTTTCCCTTTTCTTCTCCATTCAGCCCAGAACACTATGATGACTTCTCCCGGCCACAACTCGTCCCTGCAGAATTTATCACACAAACATCTTAGACTTCTCACTTTACCAGCACTTCCCTACCGATTCCTACCTCTGTTATGGGCGCCCCCCATTAAGTTTCATACTTATAGTTTCATAGTTGGTAAGGCCGAAAAAAGACAAGACGTCCATCCAGTTTAGCCTGTTGTGCTAAGGTGTTATCCAGAGGAGATGAACCCCCATGAGGTAAGAAGCCCATTGTCCTCATTTTAGGAAAAATTCTTCCTTCCCTACTCCAAACTCTGGCGAATCAGAAAATCCCCTGGATCAATGACCCCTCCTCCTAACATCCTGGTCACTATAACTTGTTCTATTATTACATCTAGAAATGTATCCAACCCTTCTTCGAATCCGGGTCACTATCACTTGTTTATTATTACATCTAGAAATGTATCCAGACCCTTCTCCAGAATCCCGGTTCACTATAACTTTTATTTACATCTAGAAATGTATCCGCCCCTTTCTCCAGAATCCGGTCACTATAACTTTTTTTATTACATCTAGAAATTCTCCAGCCCCTTTCTCCAGAATCCGGCACTATAACTTGTTTATTATTACATCTAGAAATGTTCCAGACCCTTCTCCAGAACCCCGGTCACTATAACCTGTTATATTATTAAAATCTAGAAATGTATCCAGACCCTTCCCCAAATCCGGTCACTATAACTTGTTATTTTAAACACTAGAAATGTATCCAAACGCTTCTCCAGAATCCTGGTCACTATAACTTTTTATTATTACATCTAGAAATGTATCCAGACCCTTCTCCAGAATCCGGTCACTAAAACCCTTGTTATATTATTACATTAGAAATGTATCCAGACCCTTCTCCAGAATCCTGGTCCTATAACTTGTTATATTATTACACTAAAAAATGTATCCAGACCCTTCTCCAGAACCCCGGGTCACTATAACCTGTTATATTATTACATTAGAAATGTATCCAGACCCTTCTCCAGAATCCTGGTCACTATAACTTGTTATTTTTATTACACTAGAAATGTATCCAACCCCTTTCTCCAAAATCCTGGTCACTATAACTTGTTATATTTTTACATCTAGAAATTATCCAGACCCTTCTCCAGAACCCGGGTCACTATAACTTTTTTATAATTACATCTAGAAATGTACCAGACCCTTCTCCAGAATCCTGGTCTCTATAACTTGTTATATTATTTACACTAGAAATGTATCCAGACCCTTCTCCAGAATCCCGGTCCACTATAACCTGTTATATTATTACATTAAAATGTATCCAGCCCCCTTCTCCAGAATCCGGGTCCTATAACTTGTTATATTATTACACTAGAAATGTATCCAACCCTTTTTTCCTTGGGAATTTCCTTTGGGTTCCTTGGGGGACCCACGTTATTATTACATAAAGAATTTTTATGTTTTTTAGAACCCTTCCCCAGAATCCTTTTCCTATAATTTGGTTAAATTATTTGGGAGATCTCTATTTGACCTTTGAGTATTTAACATATTTTTATTTCCCCCAAGCCGTCTTTTCTCTAAACTAAATAACCCTAACCTTGCTCATCTTTCTGGGTATTGTAGTCCACCCAGTCCTTTTATTATTCTTGTTGCCACCTTTGTACCAGTTCAAGCTCTACAATGTCTTTCCTGTGCACTGGTGCCCAAAACACTCCCCAATATCCCCTGTGTGGTCTAACCAGTGACTTGTATAATGGGAGAATAATGTTCCCATCATGTGCCTCTATGCCCCTTTTAATGCACCCCATGATCCTATTTGCCTTGGCAGCTGCTGCCTGACACTGTTTGCTACAATTAAATAGGTAGTAATGTTGCCCACCAATAAGTAGGTAGGTATCTGGACTCCAGTGGGTAGGTATATAGCCCCCTGTTGATAGATTTACAGCCCTCATGTAGGAAGATATACAGTCCCCTGTAGGTACAAATAGATACAGTAGACTTCGATCGTCTGAAAACTGCCTCAAATTTTACAGTTTTCAGACAGGTTTTTGATGAGGTTTTTGAGACGCACACGATTTTTATTCGGACATTCAAATTTTGCACCATGGCAGTTTTTCGGCGCGGATCCATATCCAAAAACACGTCAAAAACACGCCACACCTTGTCTCAGGCATTTTGGATGCTGTTTTGCAGCTTTCCATTGTTTTCTATGGGCATTTCACTCTCCGAAAATGACTCTAGAATTGACACCACTTATTTTTCCAGCGCTGAAAATAAGCCTCCAATTCTTTTCTATTGACTCCTATGTAAAGAACAACGACGCGGTTTCACATAGAAATCAATAGAGATGTATTGGCGCGATTTTAGAGTGTTTTTTTTCCCCACTAAACAGACTTGAAGCGATATACTCCAGCTTGCTTAAACGTAGGGAAATTAGATGGCTTGCAGCTACTTCTTTAAAACATAGGAATTTATTCAACTTCATTAAAACATAGTGTTATAGGGATAGGGGGATTGCGATAAAATCCAGTGCATGCGGTTGCACGAGCTTTCGTATTGCGTCTTGGTCAGTTTTTTTTCACCTAGTTTGGGGGGGAAAAAGGTCAAATCAGCCAGGAACGCCCCCAAGGTATTTTTAAGGCTTTAATTTTGCGGGGGCTTACAAAAAGGCCGAAATTTTCGGGGGTGTTTTGGGGTCGCCTGTACGCGCTACTTGCAGCGCGGGGGGCCGGCAGCCCGTCGGCCCATAGACTGTCGTTACTTGCGCCGCGTACGCGCTGTGAATAAATGACATGTCGGGGAGAGCGGGGAACGAGGCATAATCCTGTTCTCTTGAGAACTATGGATTACCGAAATTTTTCTGTGTGTCTCGTTGTATAGAGCACAAAATGACGCGAAATGCGCCCCAAAATTTCCCCCGTGTGAAAAAAACCCTAATAGAAACGGCAACGACTTTTGGCAAAAATATTTTTCGTTTGAGCAGTTCAGTAGAAGTCACTCCCGTCACTTTCCTATCTCTTCCTTGGCTTCTTGTTCAGTTGTCCTCAGGACATGTAACAATGGGTAATTCTTTGAGGGAAGCCTCTAAAAGCAGCGGGAAGAGAAGTAGGCGGCCTTTGGCTTCAGCTTATAAGATAAATGCTGCAGAAAGGACAGAACTACAATGGAAGAATTTTTCCTCTCTTGTGAAACCGGCTACATTGCTATCCATAAACAGGGGGGAACTGCGGGTTTCAGCCGCGGCCGGGGGTTTCCACTGGTGGTGCGGGGGCCCAAACCCGCTTTTTATGCCCGTCGGTGCAGGTTTCAAATTGACCGTACTTTGATTATTAATGGCCGCCACCGCTCACAAAAAAGGGGCCCAACAACAGTTTTTTGGTGAACTTGAAATTTCCGGCTTCACGGGGTCCCACTTATGCCGGGAAAAGTGTGAAATTTTGAATACCGCCATATGGTGCTCTTTACAGGTCCCCTCAAAGCAATGACTAACCCCTTTTAGTTGGCTTTGAGGAGGAGCCACATTGGGCCCAAGGGAAATTTTGGGGGTGAAAAGAACTGAAACAGTAGAGCCCAAAGTATGTGGGTGTTGTATTACTTGTTGGTTTAAGATAACACTTTTCAGTCATTCGTTGTCTACTTAACATGAATTTATGTGACTCTCATTTAGAATTTCTTTTGTTAACCCCTTACCGTATACAGGCAGTCCCCAATCACCGTCCGACTACATTGTCCCCTATTACAAATAGGCTTAGGGAAAGGGCGGGCATTGTGTTCCATGTTCCACAGCTAGTAGCGGGAAACGAAAAGTGCCGCATGCCACAGCAGACAGGGGTGAAAATTAAGTGAATCTTTTTTAAAAACCAGGGGCACAGACAGCAAAAAAATGTAAAAACCCCTTTCCCTGCAATCGAAACTAAAAAAAAAAATTTTGTGTGGAGTTACATGAATTAATTTAAAACCTGTTCGACTTCAAAAGATTCAACTTAAGTACAAAAACCCACAGTCCCTATCCCCTTTGTAACCCGGGGATGCTTGTTTGTGGCTGGAGCGGGTAAAGGGGTAAAGGGGCAACATATCCGTGATGATTGCAATCCATTATAAGGGCCGTCTTTACTAGACGAAAAATTTAAAAAAGGATGGAAAGAACTTGGAATTTTATTGTTCAGTCTGACCCTTGGGGAAAAATCTTTGAGAAAAAGTCCCCCCAGTAGGGCTTGTCTGATGGCACGGGTTTTTAGCATGTTAAATGAGTTGCAGTTAACGTAGCAACAGTTGTAATCAATTAAAAGCTATTGTGCAAGTCATATTATGGGGGCTATAGCTCCCCTTGGCCATACTAGCCTTACCCCAGTCCACCCTTCAGTGCTTGAATATCTACATTCTATGCATTGCCCACTGATGAGTTCTGCTTCTGCTGAACAAAACGCGTGTGGGCGCTTATCAATGTATGCTAATATTTTTTTTACTCACGCAATTTAAAATTGTGCTGTATATTTTTAGTATTGTGGATTTTCAGGGTAACAGGTAAAGTTTCGAAGGCCGCCTCTTGTTGGGGGCGATCACCCGCTAAGGACATTATTGGGGCCCTCTTTTTTGGGGGCGATCCCCTGCTAAAAGGGCATTTTTAGGGGCCCCCTTGTCGGGAGATCGCCCGTAAAGGACTTTTTTGGGGCCCCACTCTGTTGGGGGAGAGATCGCCCCGCTAAGGACATTATTAGGGGCCACCTTGTCGGAGAGATCGCAGTAAGGAATTATTTGGGGCCCCCCTTTTTCGGAGAGATCGCCACGCTGGGCTTATTAGGGGCCCCCTTTGTTGGAGGTCGCCGTAAGGGCATTATTAGGGGCCCTCTTGTCAGAGCGATGTCATGCTAAGGAATTATTAGGAGCGCTCTTGCAGAGCGATTATCATGCAAGGACATTATTTTGGAGCCGCTATTGTCGGAGAAATCGCCCCTAAGGGAAATTTTTAGGGGCCGCTCTTGTCAGGGATCATATGCAAGGCATTTTTAGGGGCCTCTTTTCGAGCAATCGCCCCCCCTAAGGGGCATTTTAGGGGCGCCTTGTCGGGGAGATCGCCACGCTAAGGAATTATTAGGGGTCTGCTTTGTCGGGGAATGCCACGTAAGACATTTTTAAGGGCCCTTTGTCGGGAATTGCCACGTAAGGACATTTTGGGGCCCCCTTTTTCAAGCAAACGCCCCGCTAAGGAAATTTTTAGGGCCCTCTTTTCGGAGAGATTGCCAGTAAGGACATTATTAGGGGCCGCCTTGTGGGAGATCGCCATGCTAAGGACATTATTAGGGGCCGCACTTGTCAGAGCAATCGCCACGCTAAGGACATTATTAGGGGCCACTCTTGTCGGAGAGATCGCCACGCTAAGGACATTATTAGGGGCCGCTCTTGTCGGAGAGATCGCCACGCTAAGGACATTATTAGGGGCCGCTCTTGTCGGAGAGATCGCCACGCTAAGGACATTATTAGGGGCCGCTCTTGTTGGGAGATTGCCCGCTAAGGACATTATTAGAGGGCCGCTCTTGTAAGAGATGTTTCGCACGCTAAGGACATTATTAGGGGCCGCTCTTGTCGGAGAGATCGCCACGCTAAGGACATTATTAGGGGCCGCTCTTGTTGGGGCGATCACCCTGCTAAGGACATTATTATGTGCCGCTCTTGTAAGAGCGATTGTTATGCTAAGGACATTATTAGGAGCCGCTCTTGTCAGAGCAATCACCCTGCTAAGGACATTATTAGGGGCCGCTCTTGTCAGAGCAATCGCCCCGCTAAGGACATTATTAGGGGCGGCTCTTGTCGGAGCAATCGCCCTGCTAAGGGAACAATTAAGGGTTTTTCCTAAGGGACAGCGTAGCATGGATACCTATCCTGCACTTTTACTTCACAGCTTAGGCATCTGCTGTTGCCTTTATGGATATCAGACTGACGGCTTGGTATTTCTGATACTTCAAGCGATGTAGTGCTCATCTATGGTGAGTCTATCTTTGTGGATTTTTTTATTGTATTATTAGGCTATGTCTACACAGCAATGTGAAAATGGTGTCCAAAATCCGACGACATTTTCGCATCATCATTTTTTGCAGGTTTTTTGTGCAAAAAAAAACGCGGTCAGATTTCGGATTCCTAGCGGCCCAGTACATTGGGTCAGCAGGAATCCGGAGTTGGTCTGGAACATACAACATGTTCTACATCCCGTCAGACAGTTTTAGGAAACCCTGAGTAAAAAATCTGTGCTGGATTTTCTATCAAGGGCTACACAGCGCTGGGTACGGTTGGATTTTTGACGGATTCTAAATACTGAATCCGCTGAATCCAATGCTGTGTAGACATAGCCTTAAAAGTTAAGTTTTGTTGTTTCTGGTGGTTGGGTATTTCACAGTATTTGCTTAATTTTTCTTGAGGTCATTTACATGCCGTGATTAAAATGCGTTATCTAACCCTAATAATATGATAAATACAACATGAAGCAATTTTTAGTTTTGTAACCTAAAACTTAAGGTACCGCCTGGATGCTTATGGTCTATGGGTAGTCGGAAAGTAGTTAATGACAGTATGTAGCAACGTCTCATCTTACATTATGCAAGAAACCACCACTTCTTTGGTGTTTTGTTGCCACCAGTTGTGATAAGGACAGTCATCCATTACTTCCTAAATTTTTCTGTACATGACGCCACTAGCTGGAACTAAGATGAAGTAAAATAAGTCGGAAATGTGAATACAGCAAAAGGAAAAGCTCTCTTGGTGTTTAGAAAGAGCATGAAAGCTCCTAGATGGACAATCATTTAGCTGACTGATAGCAATGCTGAATAAGGCTGAGTTCACACCACATTTTGGTTGTGGGTATTTTAATACCTGATTAGTGTATCCTTATGGATAGTGTGATGGATCTTTAGGGAACAATAGGGTAAACCTACTACTACCTACTATATATATATATATATATATATATATATATATATATATATATATATATATTATATAATAATATCTATATATATAATATTATATATAGTATTTGTGGATATATAACTAACATCTACATAGTCATTTGGATTTTATTATGTATATATATATATGTATATATATATATATATATATATATATATATATATATATATATATATATATATACATGTATATATATACATATATATAATATATGTATATACATATATATTATAAATATATATATATATTATACATATATATATATATATATTATATATACATATAATATATATATATATAATATATACATATATTAAAAATATATATATTATATACATATAATTATATATAATATATATATATATATATATATATATATATATATACACACACACACACAAAAACACACACATATGCCTTTAGTGGGTGCAAGAAGGCTATTTCAAATCCCCACACACCTATATGGTGCTCTCCCCTTTATGTGCAGGAAAATATGTGGCTGACTGAGCTTTCTTTCAGCACAGAAAACATACAAGCTTGGTGCATAGAGCAAAGAAACCAAGACATTTGTACCTTGTTCCCTATGGATTTGCTGCCATATCCAGCAGGCTAGTGTCTTCAGGTATCCAAACAGATACCTGTGGTGGAGGTCCCATATGGGACCAAGACATAATGTGTAAGGCTATGTTCACACGGCTTAAAATGGGCCGTATTTCGGTCCGTAATTACGCGCCAAAGTGCGCCAATTACGGGCCGAAAACGGCCCATTCATTACGGTAATTTACAGTTCTCATAGAGAACTATGGATTACGTCTCCTCGCCCCGCCCGGTGAAGCCGCCGGGCGGGGAGATAATTCCCATGTCACTTTCTAGCGGCGTATACGCGCCGCTAGCAGTGATAGTCTTTGGGCCGGCGACGTGCCGGCCCCCCGCTCACTCCCCCGCTCCCGCCCCGCCCCCGTCCACACGGCGTAATTGCGGGACGTAATTACGTCCCGCAATTAAACCTTGTGAACATAGCCTAAGGGGTTGTTCACACGGCGTGCTGGATCTGATTTTGGATCCAAAAATCACATTCCAAAAGCGCTGCGTCAATCAGATCCAAAACGCATCCAAGACATAGGTGCGTCTTTGGATGCGTTTTGGCTGCAGCAGGATCACACCCTATAGTTTATAATAGTTCTCCTGCTGCGTCTTTCCGACCAAGAATTGACATGGCAATTCTCTGAACGGATCTGAAAGACGCATCCGACTGACACAATGAGATGCATCGGCGATCACTCATCTGAACGCCGATGCGTGTTTTACATTGAAAGCAATGTAAATCACTCTGCACATTTTAGATGCATATTTGGGTCCATTTAGGGTCTGAAACATAGATCTAAAAACGGATCCAAAACACCGTGTGAACATCCCCTAACGGCCACCCAACCACGTGAGTGCCTCTCTTGAATTTGCAGGTTATGCCTCAGCATGTTACATTTAGAAGGTATTATTCTTCAGACATATTTATGGTAGAAACAACCTTGAAGGTAAAACATTCCAAAATACAATGTACCTACCTACTCCTTCCTGAGATAAGCAGCCTAAAAGGCTTATTTAGTAGGTGTCTTAAAAAGCAGTAAAACAAAAGATCACAATGGGCGACATGTATAAACGTGGCTGCGCCAGTTTTCTGCCGTGCTTTGAGCCCAAAAATCTTTGTAGCACTGTCCGACAGATGTATGAACTGCGCCAAAAACTGGGGCATGCTGCTACAGACCCGACACTTTTGTAGGCGCCAATTTGTTTCGTATGATGCGCCACATATATGAATGTGTCATGACAAACTGTGGCGCAAAACTGTTGTACCAATCCATACCAATTTCATAGAGGTAAGGCTGAGACAAATTTTGCCGCATACATTCTAGGTGCCACTTTTTGGCACAACGGCACAAGTTTATAAAGTATTTTGAGACACATTCATACATACTGATGAATGCTACACTAACCTACTGAAACGTACGACTTTCGAGGTGGCGCCACTTTTCATATATGTCCCCCAATATGTCACAGCAAAAGTCTACATCAAGAGGTGACTCAAGCAAAGTTATAAAATTCTTTATTCTTCATTTGTGACTAAAGCTAAATTCATAATTGTGCATTGTTGGAGCTTAGAGGACACGTACATAGCTAAAGGGGATGTTGCCATTTCAAATTCTGATGGTGTATCAATAGGAAAGGCCCCCGAAAGCCTCCCTTCGGAACAGAGAGTCAGTCACGCTTGCGCACTTTTATGGGAGTTGCGAGTATATAACACTCCGCTCACCTGTACTAGGAACTCCCATAGAACAGAATGGAAAGTAGTGTGCAACCACAACATACTCTTCATTCTAAACGGAGACTTTCAGGGGCCTGTTCCCAAGAGAGTAGCGGATCCCAAAGGTTGGTCCTAAGGGTGCGTTCACACGGCGATGGACAAATACCGGTCGGTTTATGTGACCGGTATTTGTCCTGTTTTAGTGCTGTCCCCACGGCCGCGGCGGGGGAGGGGGGCGCCTTTTCTCCGCGATGAGCAGAGAGAAGCCCTCCCCCTTCACATTGACTTGCACATATTCCGTCCGAAAACCGGACGGAAGAATTTGCATGTACAATGGTTTTTGGGCGGAAAAACCGCCGAGCAGAAAACCCGTGCAGTGGGGACTGCTGCACGGGTTTTCCATAGAGCCCCGTTGTGCTCATTTGCGGCCGGTTTTTCAGACGGTCTACAAAACCACAAACCGCCTGAAAAAACAGCCAAAAACCCGTGCAGTGGGGACATGGCCTAACCCGAATTGTAATCCTAAATTGGGTTTAGGGTTTTTAGGCCATTTTACAGTGAATTTACTTCTCTGTGGCACTTCCAGGCGCAGTGGCGGTGCTGCTCCAACGTCACTTCCAGTCCCACAATAGGGAAGCCTAACGTGATGTGTGGTCGGAAGTTACATCAGTGACAGCGCCACCGGACCTGGAAGCACAGCGAAGAGGTGAATTAATGCTAAAAGGCCTAAACACGACAAAGGACAAAATGCTCCTCAGATTCTGAATCCTAAAACCGCTTAGTCTGATGAGAACAGTATTCTACATAAAAACCAAGGATTTCTAACTCGGTTTTTGTTTTTTTGGCGCAGATCTATCTATAGATGTAAAGAAAGATAGTAGATAGATAGATAGATAAATGGGGATAGATAGATAGAATAGATAGATAGATAGATATGGATAGATAGATAGATATGAGTGATAGATAGATGGATGATAGATAGATAGATAGATAGATAGATAGATAGATAGATAGATAGATAGATAGATAGATATGATATGAGATAGATAGATATATATGATATGAGATAGATAGATAGATAGATAGATAGATAGATAGATAGATAGATAATGATATGAGATAGATAGGATAGATAGATAGGGATAGATAGATATGGATAGATAGATATGATAGATAGATATGGGATAGATAATGGGATAGTTTAGATAGATAGATAGATAGATGGGATAGATAGATAGATGGATAATAGATATGATAGATAGGATAGATAGAATATATGAGATAGATAGATAGATATGTTATGAGAGATAGATAGATAGATATGGGATAGATAGATATGGATAGATAGATAGATAGATAGATAGATAGATAGATATATGGGATAGATAGATAGATATGGATGATAGATAGAAAATGGATAGAATAGATATATGGATAGATAGATAGAATAATAGATATGGATAGATAGATAGATAGATAGATAGGGATATAGAGATAGATAGATAGATAGATAGATAGATAGATATAGGATAGATATGAGATAGATAGATATGAGATAGATAGATATGGGATAAATATGAGATAGATAGATATGAGATGGATATGAGATAGATAGATATGGGATAGATAGATAGATAGAAGGTAGAAAGATAGTTATGGGATAGATAGGTATGAGATAGGTAGATAGATAGATAGATAGATAGATAGATAGATAGATAAAATGTGCGGCAAAAATATTCTGTGTAGATATATCTCTACACTGTGTGACAAAAAACAATTCCTAAATCCGCGCCAAAATTCTAAAACAAAACTTTCTGGTCGTTTTTTTAAGCAGTCCTATTGACTTCAATAATAAGTTTTCTGCCATTTTCAGAGTAAAATTTGGCAGAAGTTTAAACATATTCCAAGTTTTTCTGTAAAAACAGCAGATTTGATATTCGACCTTAGAAAATCCGAGTCGTGTGGACTACAGCGCGGATTATCTACTGAGGTCTATGGGGATGTTTTTACAGTCTTTTTTTGACATATTTGAAAATCCAAATCTGTGCCAGAAAACCGTCTGGAATTGCACGGCATGTAGACGGACCCTTAGGCTATATTCCACGGCTTATTTTGGGACGTATCTCGCCCCGTATTTCGCGCAGCACGGCGCAAAATACGGGGCGAGATATGTCCCAGTTATTACGGTAATCCACAGTTCTCAGAGAACTATGGATTCTGTCTCCTCTCCCCGCTCGCGAAATACGGCGACCGGAGAGAGAAGTGACATGTCAATTATTCACGGGGTATACACGCCGCTAGTAATGCATGTCTATGGGGCCGGCGAGCTGCCGCCCCCCCCCCCCTCCTGCCCCCGTACACACGGCGTAATTGCGGGGCGAAATACGTCCCCGCTATTAAGCCGTGTGAACATAGCCTTAGAGTTAGGGCTAGGGTCAGGGCTAACTAGAGTTGGGGCTAGAGCTAGGGTCAGAGGAACAACTGAACTTGTAAAGAAATTCATGTTCAGGACAAACTGTCCGACCAGTGTTAAACCAAACAGGGACAGATTTTCGCTAAACAAGTTGTGAATCTCCTGTTAAGGTGCAAATGTTTTGCGACCAGATGTTCTGTAACGTATGCACTGTCACCCGTCTTTGGAAGAGCTTTGTCCTCCATTGCGTTCACTTTATATAAAGGGAGGTTGTACGAATAAAAAAAAAAAAACACAGACATTTCCACTACAGACGGTCCCCAATTTACACCGTTCCAACTTACATCTGTCCCTTAGTTACAAACGGAGACTTATGGGCATGCTGGCACTTGAAGTTCCATGTTCCACAGCAGATAGTACCTGTGGAACGACAAGTGCCAGCATGCCACAGCAGCCATTAGGTGGAATCTTCTTAACAGGGGCACAGACAGCAAAACAAATGTAAAAACCCTTCACTGCACTATCCGAAACGAAAAAAGAAACTTTTTGTGCTAAATGTACCTGTTCTGACTAGCATACAAATTCAACTTAAGAACAAACCTACAGTCCCTTTTCCGTTCGTAACCCGGGGACTGTCTGTATTTGTATAGGTAGATGGCTTTGCGCAGTGTCTGGAAAATCCATGTTCTAATGCTTTGTACTTGGACACGACACGGGAACCGCACCCAACCATTGGAGAAATACTAGGAAAAATGGAAAAAAAAAATATAAAATCACTTCTAGGGAATTCTGTTTAATAAAATAAGATGAGTTGGCCAATAAAAAAATCGAATTTCTTGGGTTTTGAGGTGAAGGCATTGATGGCATCTGAGGGGCGACGTGTTAAGTCATATTTTTTTTTTTTTTAGCTACATGTCGTAACTTTTGGGGCCAAAATAGTCTAACACGGAAAAGAGAGAGTCGGGTGATGTTTCCCCTTTAAAAGTGAAGTTTGCTGGTGACCTAATGTCTGTGGCATGTTTAATTAGAATTCTGTACAACACATGTGTACACTTTTGGCTCGATACTTCCAAACTGCTGTTAGAAAACTTAGTTGTTGTTCTTAACTTTGCGAGTTTCTAGGTTCTAACTCGTCTCGTTATGTCTATACATGAATGAAGAAAAAACCCCTGGATTCGACAAGGTGTCCAGAAGAGTCCCCGGCCGTCCCTGACAGCGTCCTAGTTTATTTTTTATAAGACTTTAGATGGTTACAAGTGCGCCAATCCTGGCGTGCAGCAAGCGTGCCAAGATCACAGTGTTCAGTTTGGCCTCCGGGGAAAGGCTGGAGAGGGGGTTGTCTACCCTCCCGCCCTGGGAGCATTCCTGCTTTTTTACAGACACAGGACAGTGAAGAGATGTTGTCGGACTTTCCTGCGGCGCTTTGAAAGGTTGGCACTGTCACATGCGCCGGGGAAGATGCCAGTCTTGACGCTCTAACAACAAAGTACAAGACCTTAACCTACTTCTGAAATCTTTCCTGCAATCATACATATTGTTGGTGTGGGATCTCTGTCAAATAGACCTGAAGGCTAGTGCTCACCGCAACAGGGCAACTACAATGACCAACATTTAGGATGTGATCGAATATAGTAACATAGTAGATAAGGTTGGAAAGAGACCCGGGTCTGTTGTGTCCAACCTATAATGCTGCAGTGTAGATCCAGAGGAAGGCAAACACCTCTGTGCACTGGATGCCAAGTGCCCCCTACAAGAGGAAATATTCCTTCCTAAGGCTACGCGCGGAAAAGACCCAGGTCCATCAAGTCCAATCTATAACCCTATAGTGTTGATCCAGAAGAAGGCAAAACCACCTATGAGGCGGATGCCAAGTGCCCCCTACAAGAGGAAATATTCCTTCCTAAGGCTACGCGCGGAAAAGACCCAGGTCCATCGAGTCCAACCTATAGTCCTACAGTGTTGATCCAGAGGAAGGCAAAACCGCCTATGAGGCGGATGCCAATTGCCCCCTACAAGAGGAAATATTCCTTCCTAAGGCCGGGTTCACACGTCTTATTCACGGCTTAATTGCGGTGACAGATTTCGCCCGCAATTACGCCGTGTGCTCGGCAGCGGGGGCGGGCGGGGGGCCGGCAGCTCACCGGCCCCATAGACATTCATTGTCCACAGCGCGTATACCGTGACGGAGACGGAATCCATAGTTCTCTATGAGAACTGTGGATTACCGTAATGACTGGAACGGATTTCAGCGCTGCAGTACGGCGCAAATTACGGGCTGAAATCCGTCCCAAAATAAGCCGTGTGAACATAGCTTTAGGCTACGTGCGAAAAAGACCCAGGTCCATCGAGTCCAACCTATAGTCCTACAGTGTGGATCCAGAAGAAGGCAAAAACCCCTGTGCTGTGGACACCAATCGCCCCCTTCAAGAGGAAAAATTCCTTGATAAAGATCCAGGACCATCGAGTCCAACCTACACTCACCGGCCACTTTATTAGGTACACCTGTCCAACTGCTCGTTAACACTTAATTTCTAATCAGCCAATCACATGGCGGCAACTCAGTGCATTTAGGCATGTAGACATGGTCAAGACAATCTCTGCAGTTCAACCGAGCATCAGTATGGAAGAAAGGTGATTGAGTGCCGTTGAAAAAAAAAAAAAAAAGCAATAAAAGTGAGAACTGATGGTTGTTGGTGCCAGAAGGGCTGTCGATATTTCAGAAACTGCTGATCTCCTGGTTTTTCACGCACAACCATCTCTAGGGTTTACAGAGAATGGTCCGAAAAAGAAAAACAATCCAGTGAGCGGCAGTCCTGTGGGCGGAAATGCCTTGTTGATGCCAGAGGTAAAAGGGAGAATGGGCAGACGGGTTCGAGCTGATAGAAAGGCAACAGTGACTCAAATAGCCACCCGTTACAACCAAGGTAGGCAGAAGAGCATCTCTAACGCACAGTACGGCGAACTTGAGGCAGATGGGCTACAGCAGCAGAAGACCACACCGGGTACCACTCCTTTCAGCTAAGAACGGGAAACTGAGGCTCCAATTTGCCCAAGCTCATCGAAATTGGACAGCAGAAGTTTGGGAAAAAAAAAACGTTGCCTGGTCTGATGAGTCTCGTTTTTCTGCTGCGACATTCGGATGGAGGGTCAAAAATTTGGCGTCAACAACATGAAAGCAATGGATCCATCCTGCCTTGTTCAACGTTCAGGCTGGTGGTGGTGGTGTCATGGTGGGGGAATATTTTCTTGGCACCTTTGGGCCCCTTGGTACCAATTAGCATCATGCAACGCCACAGCCTACCTGAGAATTGTTGCTGACCATGTCCATCCCTTTATGACCACAATGTACCCAACATCTGATGGCTACTTTCAGCAGGATAATGCGCCATGTCATAAAGCTGGAATCATCTCAGACTGGTTTCTTGAACATGACAATGAGTTCACTGTACTCAAAAGGCCTCCACAGTCACCAGATCTCAATCCAATAAGCATCTTTGGGATGTGGTGGAACGGAGATTCGCATCATGGATGGGGAGCCGACAAATCTGGCGGCAACTGTGTGATGCCATCATGTCAATATGGACCAAAACTCTGAGGAATGCTTCCAGCACCTTGTTGAATCTATGCCACGAAGAATTGAGGCAGTTCTGAAGGCAAAAGGGGGACCAACCCGTTACTAGCATGGTGTACCTAATAAAGTGGCCGGTGAGTGTATATCCCTGCAGTGTAGATCCAGAAGAAGGCAAAAGGCAAAAACCCGTATGAGGCAGATGCTGATTGATCCCTACAAGAGGAAAAATTCCTCCCTGAGGCTATGTTCACACGGCATAATTGCGATGCGTACAGTACGGTCTCAATTATGACAGAAGATTTGGGAGTTGCGCTAATCAGGGCGTACTCCTGCAGCGCGGCGGGGGGGGGGGGCCGCCGGCCCCATAGACATGCATTACTCATGATGCATAATTGCCGCAAGTAATTGACATGTCACTTATCTCTCAATATGATCGTATTGTACGAGCGGGGAGAGGAGGCGTAATCCATAGTTCTCTATGAGAGCTATGGATTACCGTTATTTCGGCGCGCATCTCGCCCGTATAAGAGCGCAAATACGACGCGAAATGTGTGCCGAAATTTACCCACGTGTGAACATACCCTAAGGCTACGTGCATGCGGCAATTGTAAAATTCCGTCGGATTCTGTTGTTGGCTTTTGTTATGTTTTTTTGTGTGAATTGTGCAGTTGGTTTATATATTTTTCTCACTTTTTAGTGTAGATTTTGTGGTCAGTTTTCGTATTTTCCCTACTTCTTTGTGCGGATTTTGCGATCGGTTACCCTTTTTTTCCCTACTTTTTTATGTGGATTTTGCGGTCGGTTTTCATTTTGTTTCTTACTTTTTTGGGCGGATTTTGTGGTCGGTTTTCGTATTCTCCCTACTTTTTAATGTGGATTTTGCGGTCGGTTTTCATGTTTTCCCTACTTTTTTGTGTGGATTTTGCGGTCGGTTTTCATATTTTTCCTACTTTTTTGTGTGGATTTTGTGGTCAGTTTTCACGTTTTTCCTTATTTTTTTCCATGGATTTTGCGGTCGGTTTTCATTTTTTTCCTTACTTTTTTGTGTGGATTTTGCGGTCGGTTTTCGTTTTTTCACTATTTTTTGTGTGCATTTTGCGTTCAGTTTTCGGATTTCGGCTGGGCCATTAACATTGAACTGTACTATAATCCGCCATTTTCATTTATGATGAATTATAAAATAAGTTTTTTTGAACGGATTTCGGATTTGAAATCCAAACTCAGAAATTTTCTGGGCTATGGGGATGATTTACAGTCGGATTTTTGCGATTCTGCTTAAAAATCCTATAGTAAACCACTGCTGTGTGGACGTAGCCCGTCTCCAAATCCGGCATCAAAATAATCCCTGGATCAACGTTCTATCTTCAGAATTTATCAACCATTCTTGTGATAATATTTTTTTTTAAAAAAAGGCATCAAAGCCCTTATTGAACTTGGTCAATGACTCCACCATCATAGTATCACACAGTTCCAGCAGCGCAGGGCCATCTTTTCCATCGGGCACACTAGGCAGTTGCCCGGGGGCCCCACAAGTATAGGACCCCAGGTGGTCTATGTATGTCCCAGGAATACAGAGAACATACCCTGGATCCCTTGGTTGGCTTTACTTATTTAATGGTTTGTGTGTTTTTAGGATGTGAAAACAGTTAAAAACCATGGTGGAGAAGGGAGCCAAAGGCTCCCTGCTCTGCTAATCAGTCTTGTAGGCTGCAGGCTGCCGGTGTCCAGACATAAATGGTGTGATAATATGGGTGTGCTTGGAGGGGGGGCTCATGGTATGGCCAAGTGTGAAGTAATGTATGTGTGCAGGGCCCACTGCAGTGCTCTGCCCAGGGGCCCACAATTCTGTTAAGCCGGCTCTGCAACCTTCAATATAATGGATGCAGCGTCTCAGGCCCCTGAATCTATAGGGCCCAACAAATGCAGATAGTCCACAGGAAAGAGTCAGCATCCAACATGTTGGTGTTTTTTGTGGTGGAATAAAGTAAGTTTTGATACTCTCAACCCACTGGATGCTGTCTCCTTCCTATGGACTAATTCCACCACAATAGTGTCAATAGTGTCACCGCTCTTACAGTAAAGAATTCTCATCTGTGATGATGGTAAAGCCTGTTATCCTCTAGACGTAGGGAATGCCCCCTGGTCGTTGTTACAGGCCTAGGTGTAAAAAGTCTTTTCACATGTTTGAACATGGTAATTAAATCGCACCTAAGCTGTCTTTTTTCCAAGCTGAATAACCCCAAGTCGGATAGCCTATTGCCATTGGGCATCAAGTTACTTTCCCAGTTTGGTTCTAAGGGTATGTTCACACGGCATCTTTTCAGGCTGTATTTCGGCGTGTAATTGCGCTGCAATATGCCCGAATTAGGGCTGCAACTATAGTAATTCATAGCGCTCATTGAGAGCTATGATTTCCTACTGTATTTCCAACGCGTTTTGCGCGTGGCATGTAGCTTCAACCCGGTGCTTATGTGCCGGGGAAAATGAAAGTGAATGGGGCCGGCAGTACTCGCTGGCCAGCGCATACTTCTAAAACAACAGCCCTATAGTGGCGTGCACAGTATGCGTCGCTATACGGCTCCATGGCACCATGTGAGCTCACCCTAATACCATAGTGTGAATAATCCACAGCGCTCGTTAATGCATAAAGGCACTAAGTATAAAGTCCATATAATAACTAAAAATTTCAATATGGTGCAGAACTATGGTGCAATCCGGGATGTTGGATATGGTGACTCTTTGCAACGTTTCGGGTAACTGGTAACCTTCATCATGCTGGTCAGTTGGTATAGAGAGGGAACGTATAGGCATTGTAGTGAGGAACCAAAAAGCTGGCATATGGAAGGCACAATTGGTGCGGAAAATCATTGGTGGACAGTACAAAGAGGATCCTAATGGCTGGTACAATCAATATAGGTAGTCAGAGTATGACTTGGAGCATTGGTGGGCAGTGCTACCGCTGATCCTCCCAACATTTATGGCACCATCACGGCAGTATTGACATCAGGGCTTTCTTATCCATTGGGCATCCATTGGGCGCATTTCACCGGGGGCCCCATAAAGCATAAAGGTCCAAGTTGGTAAATCTATGTCCTAACCTCTGGCCCCCTGCCTTGCCATTTAGTTTTGTAGCCTTGAAGTGAATGGGGTGTCCTGATGTATGTGGCGGGATGATATGGGAGTGCTTGGGGGCCTCACGTGGTGTCATGTTTGGCTGTAGTTAGAGACATGGCCTGCAGTTCGGTATTTGGGAAGGGCCTACTGCCGTGCTATGCCCAAGGGCCCATAACAGTGCATTTACACGGCACAGACAAAATATTTTTCGACCAGTATTTTGTCTTTTGTTTGCGGCTTTGCCCGTCCCCCTTTCACATTCACATATTCATGTTCTGCCCGAAAACCGGGCGGAAGACTGAACATGTTCTAAGTTTTTTAGGAACGCCACCAGTGCCAAAAACCATCCGGTGGAAAATCCGTGCAGTGTGAACTACTGCAGGGATTTTCAATTTAAATCAATGTAAAAGGTTGACAGTCGGTTTACAGCCCGTTTTCAAATCCGAAAACCATCTGTAAAACTGACTGAAAACCCTGCCGTGGGGATAAGTCCTAAGGGTATGTTCACACGATGTACTGAGCCGCAGTACATCCTGTGTTTCGGGAGCTCGCGCTAATACACGCGTACTCCCGCGGCGCGGGGGGGGTGGAAGCCGGCCGGCCCCACGTTTTCATTCACTACTCGCGGCGCGTATTCGCCACTAGTAATTGACATGTCACTTCTCTCCCCGCTCGCCGTATTGTGCGAGCGGGGAGAGGAGGCGTAATCCATAGTTCTCTATGAGAACTGTGGATTACCGTAATTTCAGCACGTATCTCGCCCGTATTTGAGCACAAATACCTTAGGGTATGTTCACACGGCTTATTGTGGTGCGTATAGTACGCGCCACAATACACCGTGTGTTTTGGAACCACGCGCTGATCAGCGTGTAATTCCAAAGCACTGCCGGCCCCATTGACATGGATTACTCGCGGCGCGTATTCGCCGCTAACAATTGACGTGTCAATTCTCCCCCCGCGCTTACAATGTGATTGTATTGTACGCCCGGGGAGATGACCCGTAATCCATAAGTCTCTATGAGAGCTATGAATTACTGTAATTGCAGCGCGCATTTCGCCACGTATAACTCGCGATACGCAGAAAAATGCGCGCTGAAATATGCGGCAATTTAAGCCATGTTAACATACCCTAATAATGTTATGATGGCCCTGATCAAAAAAAGGCCCACTGATATACTGCGAGATAGGAACTGACAATGGGCAGGAGGGCCCACATCCTTCAGCTAATAGAATAGAGTCAACTGCAGCAAATATTTTTAAAAAGGATTCAAATAATGTGTGGAGGACCTTAGATATAAATTTTCCACAAAAGTGGAAACCATTTTGACCAATGGTTCCCTGGCTGTTAGTACCCCCAGCCCCCAAAAACCTGTAAAATGAAAGGGAGTTGCATAAAGTACTAAACTCGGTTCAGCAAATTCAGTGACCATCGTTCTCCTTTATAACATAATAAATGTTCATTAGCACTTTTGCCATAGGCTCACAATAACAATCTAAAATGGCTCCAAAATCTGTGCGGCTTCAAAAAATATCAATTCGGTTGCAACTGATAACAAAAATATGATTAAAGCAACGAGCCGGGTGGTCTCGGGAGCCTAATGCAATCAGAATTTTTCAAAAATTTTTTTTTTTTTTTACTTTTTTTTTTACAAACATATTTTTTTGGGCTGTCCTCTTCTTCTTTGGAGCACACGCCGGGTTTGCTAGTTTCCCAGTCTGTCTAACCCTCGCCTGTGTGCGTAATATATGTGAGCCCCAGTGACACGTGTCTGTGTTATTGCTGTCATGACCTTTTAATCATTGTCTCATTGACCCCTGACTCTCTTGCACTAATCTGTGTCAACTTGGCCTCAGGCTTTTTGTAGCCCCCTCCTTCCTCCTCTGCAGGTGGTTCAGACTAACCCTCTCACTTTCCCTTTGCATCTTCCTCTGCTGGATACTTTAACCATTTCATGGACTGCGGTTTTTGGCGTCCTAAATAGTGAAGCTCCAGTTTTTTTTTTCCCTTACAGCAATTTTATTTTGTACGTATTTTTTGGATGTATTAACATATCAAGGGCCCATGATGCATACCTCCCAAGTGTCCCTATTTTGGAGGGACAGTCCCTATTTTTAACCCATGTCCCTCTGTCCCTCTTAGCTCTATAAATGTCCTTCTTTTTCATTTGGGAAATAAACTGACTATATTGCTTTAATTGCTTCCTAACTGTATATTAGATAAAAAAAAACTTACTTAATATTTAATCATTGGAAGCAATTCAATCCTGAAAATGTCTAAATTCCAATGATTTTTCTAATATTTTAATAACAATATATTCCAGCAAATAGTTATGCATTCAAAAAAAATTATCTTTTATACATTTAATCATAAATGTGCCTCTTTGGCTGTCCAAAAAAACTGGGATGTATGTGTTGGCGTGGTTAGGGGGCGTGTCCTAGTGTGATGTAATTTGTTTGGGTATGGTTGGAGGCGTGGCCTGATGTGTCCCTCTTTGCAATCTCTAAAAGTTGGGAGGTATGCATGATGCATTGCTCTCCATCATATCGTAGGAGTCTGTACTAATAGGCCAGATATACAGCCATTAACCCATAGTAGCAGATGGAAAAGCAGTGCATGGAAATCTAAGGCTATGTTCACACTATGTACTGCGGCGCGTGCAGTACGGGGTGGGGGGCACGTGCCCGCCGGCCTCATTGACAGTCATTACTCGCTAAGCGTATTCGCCGCAAGTAATTGACATGTCACTTATCTCCTCGCGCGTACAATACGATTGTATTGTACGAGTGGGTAGAGGAGGCGTAATCCATAGTTCTCTATGAGAGTTATGGATTACCGTAATTTCGGCGCGCATCTCATCCGTATTAGAGCACAAATACGACGCGAAATGCGTGCCAAAATACCCCGTGTGAACATAGCCTAAGGCTGCGTCCAATGCTCGTTGGATTCTGAAACCCAAAAACGCATTGTCCGATGAGTATTTTGACGCGGTTTCTATGTGGATTTTAGGTGTTTGGTTTTTTTTCTGCTGGATTTACAGTCAGAAAATGAGTCCTATTCATCCCTATGGGGTTTTGGATGCGGATCCGACATAGAGGTGTTTGGAACACGTTTTTTGACAAATGACCATGTTCCAGGTTTTTTGTAAAAAAAAAAAAACGGCAATTTTAAAATATGACCTCAAGAAAATCCGAGTTGTGTGGGCTACAGCTTGGATTTTCAATTTAAGTGCATAGGTGGACGGTTTATAGAAAATCCACGTCAAAAACAGAGTGCAAATCATTGCACTGCCCGGGTCCTAAAAATCCTGCAGCTGCCCAGTTACTGTGATATGGGAATAAGGGTCTGTTCAGACGACTTATTTAGCCCCGTATTTCGGCGCGCATTTCGCCGTGTATTGCACTTTATACGCCGCAATTACGGTAATTCATAGGTCTCATAGTACGACTGTACGGCTGAAATCCGTCCCAGTCATTACGGTAATCCACAGTTCTCATAGAGAACTATGGATTCCGTCTCCTCTCCTTGCTCGGCGAATCCGCCGCGGGGGGAGCACATTATTTAAGGCGTGTACGCTCCATGAATAATGAGTGTCTATGGGGCCAGCGAGCTGCCGGCCCCCCCGCCCCGCTGCACGGTAGCCGACGTAATTGCGGGGCGAAATCTGTCCCCACAATTACATCGGCAATAAGCCATGTGAACATTGTCTAATAGGGAAACAGCAGAATTGTGCCTTGGTGCCTTGTGTAAACATAGAAGGGAGATGGATCACCGATGTGTGTTTTACATGCGTCTTTCTGATCCGTTCAAAAAATTGTCATGTCAATTCTTGATCCGTTTGACGCAGCAGACGCCCTATAAAAATCTATAGGGTGTGATCCTGCTGCAGGAAAAACGCATCCAAACGCGCACCTGCATGTTAGACGCGTTTCGGATGCAAGTGACGCAGCGCTTTTGAATGCATTTTCGGGTCCAAAACAGATCCAAAATAGGATCCAACACGCCATGTGCCCCACAAGTACAGTAATTCATAGCTCTCATTGAGCCCCATGATTACCAGCTGTTTTCAAAACATAATATTCCAAGGAAAAAAAAAAAACAGATCTTCCATCCAGCAAAGAGTAAAATAAAAATACTCCTGTTTATTAAAGAGTTTTAAAATAGCTCAGACATTAAAGGGGATGTATCGCTCCATCAGTTCGGCTGTTCTCTTGAAGCTTGATTCTCTCTGTTCCTGAAATCCAGGGGCGTTTCTCCCCCTCCCACCTGGGTGTTTCTTAACTGAAGGGGGATGACATCATCCTCCCCCTTCTCTGTTCATGCTCGCTCCCGAGTCAGTCACCCCCTCCACATGTCACTGTGTCGTTCCTCTCCTTTTGCATCTTATTTTGTAACAGCTGTTTACATACCATAGGCCTGCATTCAGTCTAGACAGTCTTCTATGAACTCAGAGCACTGATCTCTTCTCCTCTCACAGCTGGAGGTTTGTTACAGTTGAATCCAGTCTTCTATGAACTCATCCAGAGCACAGATCCATCTCCCTTC
The DNA here is from genome assembly GCA_025379985.1 of Phyllomedusa bahiana. Classification (NCBI taxonomy): domain Eukaryota; kingdom Metazoa; phylum Chordata; class Amphibia; order Anura; family Hylidae; genus Phyllomedusa; species Phyllomedusa bahiana. Next base: position 48,737 of record JAODAL010003786.1, on the reverse strand, counting down.
TATGTTTACACAAGGCACCGAGGCACAATTCTGCTGTTGTCTGATTGTAGAAACAGCTTCAGTGTCAATGAGGAGCTGCTAGCTGTACAAAGTGAAATTGTTGTCGGACCCTTACACGCAGGAGCATTAGGCACCGAGGCACAATTCTGCTGTTTTCTGATTGTAGAAGCAGCTGCAGTGTCAATGAGGAGCTGCTAGCTGTATAGAGTGAAATGTTGCCGGCCCCTTATTCTAAGTGAGAGAGGCAGGAATGCGCGCTCCCGTGAATACAACCGGGGGCCAGACTGAATGTAAATTAGTAGAGCCGTCAGCAAATGAAATGAAAGGAGGTGGACTCCGACCGCCACTGGGGAACAGTGTTAACACAAACCGAAGATAAGGGAGACTGTGAAAACAAGACAGCTTGCTAATGACATCCAATTGCAAAGTTGCTTGTTTTCACTGTCCCCTTATTCTGAAGACCATTTAATGAAATAATACAACCCCTTTAAGTAAAAAAATGTATAACAAGCACCTAATGACAATCCAACGCTTACGCATTTCAGACCAGTGGTCCTTGATCACAGCCTATTTTTAATTTTACTATTTACTGGATGGAAGATGTGTTTTTTTTCTTTGGATTATTATTATTATTTGTACACTGCTGCAGACCAAACAGCTCTACAGACTCTCCAGTTCCTTAAGCCGTGTTTGGGACAATTTCACTTTCTGGACCTGCTAGTACAGCCTCAATTTTCAAGGGAGTGGTAAGCACCTGTTTGTTTGCTTTTGCCACCTGCCTGAAAGTGAATGTCTATGGGAGCCGGTATAGAGCTTTTTAGAGCTGGCCAGTGTAGTGCTGCTTTATGCCCCAAAGACGCCGTGTGAACTCAGCCTTATGCACCAAACTTTGTCTCAGCCATGGTATGGATTTGTATGGCAGTCTTGCGCATTTTTTGCTGCATTAAAGTGTCGTGTCTGGTGCAGATTGCGCCAAGTTTTGGCGTACGTCTATTTATACAACCGTCGCATGGGGCTACGCTAGTTTTTTGGCTCAAAATGCGCCAGAAAACAGGCACAGCCCTGTTCAGATATGTTGCCCAAAGGGTCAGACAGAGGATTGTGAGGCAGATTATGACCACATACCCTTTCTCTCACTGGCATATGAGGGCCATCTTTTCCATTGGCAACATTAGGTGGTTGCACAGGGGCCCCACAAGTATAGGGTCCAAGGTGGTGGATGATTGTCCAGGAATACAGAGAACATATCCTGGATTTCTTGGGGTTTTTGTTTTTCTTTTTTTTTAATAAAACGGGGGGTTTTTTAAGGATGGCCCAGTTTTAAAAACCTTAGTGGAGAAGGGACCCAAGGGCCCCTGCCTCCCAAAATTATTCTTGTAAACTGCTTGCTCCCAGTGTACAACATAAAGGCGTGATAAATGGGTGGGGTTTGAGACGGCAAAGGGGCAGGGCCCAAAACCGCCTTTTCAGCTTTAAGGGCCCCAGGGCATAGAAATTTAAAAAGGGGGCCCCTTTCCCAATACATGACAAAAAAAGGCCCCCCCCAAAGTTTTCCAAGCCAACACTAAGAAAACCCCCATATTACCCACACCATTTTAAGTCTGGGCACCGCCGCCTGCAGCCTACATGACAAATTGGCAGACGGGGCCCCCTTTGGCCCCCTTCCCCCCATGGTTTTTAAGGGGGCTCACCAAAAAAACACACAGTTAAATAATAAAAACCCCCAACCCAAAGGGGAAACCCGGGGAAAGGGTTCTTTTTTCCGGGACATACATACACCCCCTTTGGGGCCCCTATACTTGTTGGGCCCCCGGGCAACTGCCTAGTGTGCCCAATGGAAAAGATGGCCCTGGGCATGACCTAGTGTGATGTCATGTGTTTAGCCAGGGCACACTGTGCTGCTATGCCCGGGGGCCTATAATGCTGTTAAGACGCCTCTGGGGTTTAAATGAATTTTAATACACTCCTGGGGCAGACTATGAGTTTTTGGGGAGGGGGGGGGGGGGGGGGGGTTTTGCAATTTTTTAAAAGACTGAGGCGCATTTGGGGAAAACACCCCCAAATGCGGAGATTACTGCGGTGGCTGTAAGTGCCGAAAGAGTAATTATCCTCTGTGTGGCAGTAATTAGCGTGAGGCTGACAATTCACCAACCCAAATTTAGAAATTTTTAAACCCTGTGATAAACGACCCAGACCCACGATGTTTTCTTTAAACATTTCTGGTGTTAAACGGGGACAATTCCCTTTATGTTTTAAAATTTAATAGCCCTTTGCGCCCCCCAAGAAATTTGCCACCCCTTTCTGAGAAAAAAATCTTTTCCTTCCACCGACCCACCCGGGATCGCTCTGCAGTGAAAAAAGGGGGAAAAAACCCCAAAAACAGCTGAAATGCAGTTTGAGTGAAAACGCCCCTTGGCTAATATCCCTTTTTTTTTCCCTCAAGACTCTTTGGGTAAAAAGCAAATTCAAAGATTTTTTGCATCCATAGGGGCGTTTGGGCTTCTCAGCCCTTTCCCATAATGCCTTGTGATAGGGCAGAGGGTTTATAAGGGCAAAAAGGCAATTAAAAACTCAACACCCCAAATATGGGCTCCCCCAAAGGAGAGATTTCCCCTTTTTTGGAGCACTCTTGCCCCCCACCCACCAGCCAGTATCGCTCTGAAACTGATGAGAGCAAAAAACCCAAAACAGCGTTGTAGCAATGAGTGATACGATTTTGGCTAATATCCCTTTTTTTTTCTAAAAAATTCAATGGTCAAAAGAAAATTTGGGGGTTTTTGTTACACCCAAATAGGGGGGCGTTTGAGCTTCTCATCCCCTTTTCCCCAAAATTTCCAGGGAAAATAATTTATAGATCTTTTTCAATTTGGTAAAACAAGTCTTTGCTACTTGGTTTTTTAAAATGGATGTGCCCAGTGTTTTGAGGCCCTTTCTTTTTTTTAGGGTTTTAAACTCCTGTAAAATTTCTAATAAGGATAATATAATAAAATATAATATGATAATATTCACACAACTCGAGATGGCAGGTAAATTACCAAAAAGGCAATTCAAAACTCTACACACCTATACGGTGCTCTCCCCAAGGAGAGATTTTTCCCCCTTTTCCCTGAGCCACTATTGCCTCCCCCCCACCCCCCCAGCCACCACCCACATTGCTCTGCTCGCACGATGGGGGCAAAAAACCAAAACAACACTGTTGCAAAAAGGTGATATGGTTTGGGCTAATATCCTTTGTTTTCAAGATCAATGGGTCAAAAAGCAAATTGGGTTTTTTTGAAACATCCAATAGAGGGCGCTTGAGTTCTCAGCTGTTTCCCCCAAATGCCTTGTGTATGCAAAAGCTTAGTAGATGAAAAAAGGAAAATTCAAAGCTTACACACCAAAAAGGGTGCTCCCAAGGAGAGATGTTCCCCTTTCTGAGCCACTCATTGCCTCCCACCCAGCCAGCCCGTATTGTTGCACTGATGGGGGAAAAAAACCCCGAAACACTTAATGCAATGAGTATATGCTTGGCTAATATCCCTTTTGCTTTCTCAAGACTCGGGGGTCAAAAGAAAATTGAAGATTTGCTACCCCCAATGGGGCGCTTGAAACTTCTCAAATCCTTTCCCTAATGCTTTTTGTATAATTCGGCAGTAAAACAAGTCATTGCTGCTTGTGATTTATGGATGTGCCCGAGTGATTGAGCGTCATTTCTATTTTGTATAATTTACCGTCTATACGGAGCACGCAGCTTCTGTCATGCTGGTGAATGCTCTCTCTTATGTGTGTACAGAACTTTCATCTCATTCCTTACAAGCAGCTGCTGAAGTATAAACATTTCTTACCGAAAGGGTCTAAGATCTATACATTTTGGCTGATAGTGTACACTGATGCTGCAGTCAGGTGACAGACACTGGAGGGATTGTATCCTGCGTCTATACACGAGTTCTTGCCGCACTTGTGCGCAAATGTTCGGGCCAACAGAGTTTATGGACAGTAGTATAAATGCCTAATTATCTCATATATATAATATACATACCTTCCACCATCTGCCATTTATCCCATGTTACACTTACATTATAGGCTAATAAAATGCAGCTGTCAAATAGATTTTTATATTTTTATATATATATATATATATATATATATATATATATAAATATATATTTTATATATATATATACTTTTTATGGTTTACTCCTGTATAGATATAATAAAATATAATGTGATAACATTCATATAACTTGGGATGACAGGTAAATTACCATCAATTATTCTACATATATGTCATAAAAACATAGGGTGATATGAGGCGTGTAGAACGCGTCAGTATGTATGAACCTGTGGTATGTGGGTTCATAAATATGACATGTGGTACGCCTTGCAGAGCATGGTATATCATTGGCGTATTCAAAAGTGCCGTGCCTGGCGTAAATATTGGTGCACATCTGTTCATTTATCTATGGAATGAGCTACGACAGTTTTTAGGTGCAAGATATGGCAAAAAAAAAAAATAGCCCGTTCATATATGTTGCTCATAAAACCATTTATATGAAAATAGTCTAGCAGTAAGACATAGCGACCATTCAGAGCTCATAGCAACCAATCAAAACTCACAGTGACCAATCAGAGCCCATAGAAACCAGAGCCCACAGCAACCAATCAGGGCTCATAGCGACCAATCGGGGCTCATAGCGACAAATCGGGGCTCATAGCGACAAATCGGGGCTCATAGCGACAAATCGGGGCTCATAGCGACCAATCAGAGCTCAAAGCAACCAATCAGAGCTCATAGCAACCAATCAGAGCCCATAGCAACCAATCAGAGCCCATAGCAACCAATCAGAGCCCATAGCAACCAATCAGAGCTCATGGCAACAATCAGAGCTCATAGCAACCAATCAGAGCCCATAGCCACCAATCAGAGCTCATAGCAACAAAACAGTGACCAAAGCAACCATTCAGAGCTCATAGCAACCAATCAGAGCCCATAGCAACCAATCAGAGCCCATAGCCACCAATCAGAGCCCATAGCAACCAATCAGAGCCCATAGCAACCAATCAGAGCTCATAGCAACCAATCAGGGCTCATAGCAACCAATCAGAGCCCATAGCAACCAATCAGAGCTCTTAGCGACCAATCAGGGCTCATAGCGACCAATCAGAGCCCATAGCAACCAATCAGAGATCATAGCGACCAATCAGAGGTCAGCAATCATTTCATATAGAGCTCTGGAAAAATGAAAGCTGCACTCTGATTGGGTGCTATGGGTTCGGATTGGTTGCTATGAGATATGATTGGTTGCTATTGCCCCTAATTGGGTGCTAAGGGCAACAAAGACAGTCTTACTCCTGGACAGTTTTCATACATAAGGCCCTTAGTGTACAGAACATTGCAAGCTTGTATAATTCAAGTGTCTAATCCATAACCTGTATGATATCTATATCCTATCCACTAGAAAGTTCTGATCCCCAAAAAACCTCTTTCAGAATCAATACCAGCACCTTTAGCAATTGCCATTCTTTTTTTTAAGGATGACAAAAAGGATTATAAAAATAACCTCGGAGAATGAGTCACAGCCGCGGCCCTGTTACTAATAATACAGATTAATCATCTCATCTTTTAGTAAGTTCTCTTTGTAAAAATAAAAAGTTGGAGTAAAGGAAAATCTCACTCACAACACGTCAGGAAATGAGTAAGATTTAGTTATTTCAGTACATTCACTTTCAACCGATATACATAGATTTTTTTTTCTGTCTTATCTCAAAGCAGCCTGTAAGGGTATTTTCACACGGCATAACTGCAGTGCGTACAGTACCTGCCGCAATACGCCAGGTATTTTGGGAGTCGCGCTGATCAAAGTGTATTCCCACGGCACGGGGGTGGGGTGGGGGGTGTTAGACCGCCGGCCCATACACATGCATTACTCGCTACGCGTAATCGCTGCGAATAATTGACATGTCACTTATCTCCCCGTGCGTACAATACGATCGTATTGTACGAGCGGGGAGTGGAGCCGTAATCCATAGTTCTCTGAGAACTATGAATTACCGTAATTGCGGCGCACATCTCGCTCGTATTAGAGAGTAAATACGATGCGAAATGCGCGCCAAAATAAGCCGTGTGAACATAGCCTATGGGAAGTCTCCATCATGGCGGGTGTTTTCCTAATGGCTGATGAAAAGCCCTGTGTTCAGTTGTTGGATATAGGACAGGTTCTCATGATGCTGATCTTTTTTCGACTGAAAATCGGTTCCACTTATCTGATTCTGCGGCAAGTGCCCGGATTTCTGCAAACACCGTCCTGTTGGATGACACAGTCGCAGAAATTTCTGCACCAAATCTGCCACTGCCTTAGGGTATGTTCACACGGCTTATTTTGGGGCGCATTTTGCAGCGAATTTTGCTTAATACGCGGGGAATGCGCCCCATAATTACGGTAATCCATAACTCGTATAGCTCAATCGTATTGTATGCACGGGGAGATAAGTGACATGTCTATGGGGCCGGCGGGCTGCCCCATAGAGCGCAAGCTCCAGAGACACATGATGTATTGCAGCGCATACTGTACGCGCCGCAATACGTTGTACGAACATAGCCTTACATTCTGCCAATGCGTAGGGAGCAAAGTGTTTTACCTATAACTGAATGACAGACCTGAGAATCCAATGAGTCTGTGAATTTTTCAATAGCCAAAAATTAAACCTCCATTAGGGCTACAGAGAACAATATTTTATTTGAAGGGGTCTTTTGGGCCGTCTTTTTGCATATATTTTGGGCATAATTTTGCCGAAATATGTGCCTAAATATGCCCCAAACAATATCGGGAATAGACTTCAGCGTAAGGTGCATGGCGTCAATTACACGTTGCCTATTTTACGTCCGTAATTTGGAACCCGTATGAAAAGAATTGACGTCGTGCATATATGCAGCATCAAGTGGTGAAGTATAGGAGGCACAGATGTGCCTGGGGCTATTGCGCGGTATTTGCGCTGTCGAAATTACGCAATTGCAAGTGCGTTATAAGCAGCGCAACAAATGTGTATTGCGGCACGTACCTGTGAACCCCGCCTAACACATTGATAAAGAGCCCCTGCATATGGCAATGCATAGGGACTATACAGAGGCATGGGGATTCCCTATAGATCTGTATTACTCTTTATGCCACTACTACCCCCTAATATCTCTGCAATATGGACTATCTCTATGATAGCAAATGCAAATGGCAGTCCGCTCACCCTTGATGACTGGGGTAAAATCCTCTGTTGGTCGGAGCATGCTAACGAAGATGAAGCCCCCTTCCAATGAAACAGCGAAATAAATGGAGTATACCAGCTGCACGTCCACACAGGATGATTATGAATAAAATATAATCTGTATTCAAGAAATCCATCATAGACAAAATGTATTAAAAACCAGAAAAAAATTGCACTCCTGAGAATTCCTAAGTTAGATAGACGCTAACGCGTTTCGGAAAAAAGTTTTTCTTAATCGTAGCTGAATATTTACCAATATAGAGATATTCCAGAATTATTATTCTATATTATAAAATTTTCCCGTATGGCAGGTATAAGCCTTATCACAGAGATAGGAAAGTAATGGATTATACCAGCTGCACGTCCACACAGGATGACTATGATTAAAATAATATCTTCTTTATTCAAAAAATCCATGATCGACAAAGTGTATTAAAAACCAGAAAAAAAAACATTCACTCCTGTGCATTCCTGAGTTAGATAAACGCTAACGCGTTTCGGGAAAAAAGTTTTCCTTAATCGTAGCTGATATTAGACGCGATGTGACAAGCCACTGCTTATTTGGCGCATTCAGAAGTGTTGCATCTGGCGCAGATTGCGGCAAGTTTTGGTGTACGATGGTTCATACATTTAAAGAACAGGGATACGACAGTCTGGTTCAAAGCAGGCAAAAAATGGAGCAGCCCCGTTCATACATGTGGCCCAATGCTTTTCGACATTTTAATGTGTAAAATGCACATTTTAAGGGCCTTTAATGCACCAATATACCCATAAAAAACTCATCTAGGGTGTCTTAATGCATTAAAGCCCTGTTCACACGGCGGATTGGGGCACGGTTGTGGCCGCGGGTTCCGACGCGGTTTCCGCGGCCCTAACCACGCCCAAATCGCGTCTAGTTTATTAACATGGTTTCCTATTGGAAACCGCGTTAATTTTCCCCACCCCGGGGGTTTTGGCCACGGCCAAACCCGCACGTGTGGAGAACTCTCCTGTCAATTCTTGACAGGGAGTGCATGGCGGCAAACCCTCGGCGCAAGTCGCAACCCACGCCCCATCCGCGCCGAGACCACAGCCAGCGCCCGCGCCGCAAACCCTCGTCGGGAGAACATGCCCTAAGGGTACACACACCATTGGTGCACGTTGCATTGTTTCAAATTAAAGTATTGGAGGTTCAAAATGTGTAAACACATAACTCCAAATGTTCAGTTCCTTGGGCGTAACGGTGTATTTCTTTTGGGGGACTCAATGGGGATTAACCCGAAAAAAAAACACGCACCTAAATTTTTGTTTTAAGTGTGTTTTTTACATAAATTTGGGTTTTGGGGATTTTAATCATCAAAAAACCAGCAAACAAAAAAAAAAATTTTTTTTATAAAAAACCAAAAAAATGCAAAAATTAAAAAAAAAAAAGAAAAAAACAAAAAATTCCCATTTGTTCCCTTATCGTAAGATGCTGTAGTTTTAGGCTTTTCCCCCCCCAAAAATTTATTCGGCAGGTTTTAGCACCGCCCCCCAAAGGCTAGCCCCCGCCCACGACTTTATTCACATGTTTCTACCCTATTCAAAGTAATGGGTTTTGTCATTGGGGGTGGGGGGGCTAGCCTAGTGGGCGGGGTTTTGAAAAACGACACTCAAAGGGACTTTTCGAAGACTCTTCTGGCTAAAAAACTGCAGATTTGAGCATTAAATACACGAAAATCACATCTACACAAAAAGGGGAAAACCCCAGTTTGGAAAACACAGCTGACACAAGCTTGCGTCCTCACCAGGGGGCAAAAACTAGGGGAACAGGTCTCTTTAAGGCTATTTTCAAGGGGGTTTTTCCGGCCACTTTTCCCGCCTCATATTTGCGCCCCTATACGGACGAATGTGCGCCGAAAATTACGGTTCCTAATTCAAATTTAGATAACTATAGGATGACGGCCCCTTCCACCGCTTGTACAATACGATCATATTGTACGCGCGGGGAGATAAGTGACATGTCAGATACTTGCGGCGATTACGCGCCGTGAGTAATGCATGTCTATTGGGCCGGCGGGCTGCCGACCCCGCGCCACGGGGCTACGCGCTGATCAGTGCAAGCTCCCGGAACACGCGATGTACCGTACGCGCCGCGGTACATCGTGTGAACATACCTTAAGATTCATCTGTCCCTCCTACCTCCCCAAAGGAGAGAAAAGTCTGTATTGTATACGCAGTTTTTAGATGGGTTTTTTGGGGGGGGATTTTTTTCATCAAATTGTTTGCATAGCGGAAACATGCTACCAAAAAAACACAACATAGGTGCATTATTTTTGGAGAAGCCTTAAGAGAGAACGCCACAAAAAAATGCACTAAAAGTTAAAAAAAAAAAGCCAAAAAGAAACAAAAATCAATTTCTGTGTTGCGTTTCATACTTCCCTATGGACTTCCAGCTAAAACCTGTCGGCTACACATTGATTTTTGCAAAAAATGTAATGTGACACCAAAGTACATGATGCATCTGGCATTGCAGTGCCACACACGCTGCAGTGTGCCTATGGTTAGAGACAACCCTCCTACAATGTTCCAGCCACCTATATATAACTGATAAAGGGCCACAATTCGAGGAAATGCTCACACCCAACTGATTTCAAGGAATACACCTGCTTTTCCTGCTATGGCAAAGCAATCCATTCCCAATCTAAAGGGACACTACCATCAACATTTTTCATTTCACATAATGATGAGCAATATGTGTCCATTATACAGATTTTTTTTTATTGGGTCATGGTTTTCTTTAATAATTTTTGTACTACGCTCTGACTTCCCTTCTATAAGCTCTTATAGCACGGCAGTGAGAGGATCGCTTGATGGTCCTTCTATCTGGCCAGCTATAGCCTGAGAGGTGTAAAGTCGGGTTCACACAGCACATTGCGGCACGCACAGGTAATACGCGCTAGTTGCACTGTTGGCCAGTGTTGGACTGGGGTGCATAGGGCCCACAGGTAGAGTTGACTTTAGGGGCCCACCAGTTGAGTTTTTATGGGCCCACCGGTGGAGTTTATTTTAAGGGTCCACCCTACAGTTAGGCTAGGTTCACACGGCTTAAATGCAGGGCGTAATTACGCCCCACAATTACGCCGTGTGGCCGGGGGCGGGGGCGGGGGGAGCACCTTGCCGGCCCATAGACTTGCAATACTAGCGGCGCATATACGCCGCTAGTAATTCACATGTCAATTATCTCGGGGACGTAATCCATAGTTCTCTATGTGAACTGTGGATTACCGTAATGACTGGGACGTATTCAACGTAATTTGCGCACTCCGGCGCGTAATTACGGACTGAAATACGTTCCATTTTAAGCCGTGTGAACATAGCCTTACTGTAAATGACTAGACATTCCTCCTATACTCTGCTTCTTGCTTGTTGCCTCTCTTTCTGTGCTTTTTTGCTTCTTCTGAGAATATATATGCAGTTATAAAACAACTTTAGGTCTACCACGCTCAAGGGCCCACCGGGGGTTTCCCCTATTGACCTGTGGGCCAGTCCAAGCCTGCGGTTGGCTATGCTTACACGGCTTATCCACAGCATAATTACGGGGACGGATTTCGCCCGCACTTACGCCGTGTGCCGTGCAGCAGGGGCGGGGGGCAGCCCGCCGGCCAAATGGACATTCATTATCCACGGCGCGTATCCCGCCGTGATAATTGACATGTCACTTTCGCCCCGCTCGCGAAATACAGCCAGCGGGGAGAGGAGACGAATCCATAGTTCTCTATGAGAACTGTGGATTACGTAATGACTGGGACGGATTTCAGCCGTACGAAATCCATCCCAAAATAAGCCGTGTGAACATGGCCATAAAGTGACGCGCTTGCTTATGCCCCACAATCACTCGAGGCAGATTTCTGCCTCTTATAGATTACTCCGTCACGGCACGTTTACATCTGGAAGAATTACCAAAGTCAATTCTTTACAGACGTACGAAAGAATACGGGCGTAAAATACAAGTCGTCTGATAAACGGCGCATCCTACATTGTGCTTTATGAGGAGTTTGTTTGGGGCATATTCCGGCATGTATTTTGGCAAAATTATGCTGAAATATGCGCAAAAATACATCGCAAAAGATGCTTTGTGAACACCCCCTGTATTACATTGTAAAGTGCTGTGGATTTTGTTGGCGCTGTGTAAATAAAGATTATTATTATTATCAGCAATAACCTGATAAGTGTGAAGAAACCCTCTCCCTAGTGCAGGAAAAGATTACCCAATTATCCTTCCATGTATTTCTATGCATATCCCTATGGTCCAGTCTAATTTTCTCTATCCTTTCGAGAGAATAGAGTGATCATTAGGTCATTACCTACTACTTGTAATGAGACTATATAGGGATAAGCAGCGCAAGCTGTAAAGTGAGATTAGTCTGCTCTGCAGTTTAGGATTTTTAGGCCTCGTCTACACAGCACAGGATTAGGGGATGTTCACACGGCGTGTTGGATCCGATTTTGTATCCGTTTTCAGATGCGTGTTTGGATCTGTGTTTCAGACCCTAAACGGACCCAAACACGCATCTAGCAGCATGCAGTGTGATTGCTTTCAATGTAAAACACACATCGGTGTTCAGACGAGCTGGTGCATGTTTACTTGTGTCTTTCAGATCCGTTCAAAGAATTGTCATGTTGATTCTTGATCCGAAAGACGCAGCAGGAGCCCTATAATAAACAATAGGGGTCGTGTCTGCTGCAGCCAATATGCATCCAAACACGCACCTGCGTCCAGAACGTATCCAAAAGCGGATCCAACACATCGTGTGAACATCCCCTTACAGTGGGATTTTAGGGTATGTTCACACTGCTTATTTTGAGGCGTAACTGCGGGCGTATTGCGCGGCGTACTGCACTTAATACGCGGTGAAATGCGCCCCACAATTACTGTAAGGCTATGTTCACATGGGGTAATTTCGGTGCGCATTTCGCCACGTATTTGTGCTCTAATACGGGCGAGATGCGTGCCGAAATTACGGTAATCCATAGTTCTCATAGAGAACTATGGATTATGCCTCGTCCCCCCGCTCATACAATACGATCATATTGTACGCGCGAGGAGATAAGTGACATGTCAATCACTCACGGCGATTATGCGCAGCGAGTAATGAACGTCTAAACGGCCGGCGTGTTTTGGGAAGACGCGTTGATCAGTGCGACTCCCAAATCACCAGGCGTATTGCGGGGCGTACTATACGCGCCTCAATTACGCCGTGTGAACATACCCTTAGGGTATGTTCCCATGGGGTAATTTCGGCGTGCATTTCGCCGCGTATTTGCGCTCTAATACGGGCAAAATGCACACCGAAATTACGGTAATCCATAGTTCTCATAGAGATAAGTGACATGTCAATTACTTGGGGCAAATACGTGCCGCGAGTAATGCATGTCTATGGGGCCAGCGCGCCACAGTTAATCGTGTGAACATAGCCTAAGGCCTCGTTCACACGACTCATTTGGGCGCAGATTGCAGCCGTATTTCGCGCCGGATTTGCACTGCAGTACGGCTCCAATCCGTCCCTGTCATTACGGTAATCCACAGTTCTCATAGAGAACAGTGGATTCCGTCGCTCCTCCCTGCTCGGCGAATCTGCCGCGGGGGGAGAAAGTGACATACACATTATTTACGGCGTGTACGCGCCATGAATAATGAATGTCTATGGGGCCGGCGAGCAGCTCCCCCGCCGTGCCCTTTATTCAAGCCGTAACTGCGGGCGAAATCCGTCCGGCAATTACGGCTTGAATAAGCTGTGTGAACCTTGCCTTAAAGTGGATTCAGTATTTAGAATCTGCAAAAATACAACTTTAACCAGTGCCTCATAGACCACAATAGAAACTCTGAGCTGAGCTGTAGTCTACACAGCACGGATTTTCTATTGTCGGATTTCTAAACTGCCGACCTCCGCTAGAATATAGAACATGTCCTATCTTCCGATGGATTCTAATACTGTTCCATGTACTGGGTGCCCCAAAATCCGAAAACCAACTGCAGTTTTTGCTGCAAATCCGCGCCAAAATCCGCGGTATGGCGATGTTAAAATATCGTCGGATCTCCAATGGTATTTTAACATTGCCATGTAGACCTAGTCTTAGGCTATGTTCACACGGCTTAATTGCGGGACATAATTACGCCCCGCAATTACGCCGTGTGGACGGGGGCGGAGCGGGAGCGGGAGAGTGAGCGGGGGGCCGGCACTTCGCCGGCCCATTGACTTGAATTGCCAGCGGCGCGTATACGCCGCTAGTAATTCACATGTCAATTATCTCCCCGCCCGGCGGGAGAGGAGATGTAATCCATAGTTCTCTATGAGAACTGTGAATTACCGTAATGAATGGGCCGTTTTCGGCCCGTAATTGGCGCACTTCGGCGCGTAATTACGGACCGAAATACGGCCCATTTTAAGCCGTGTGAACATGGCCTAAGGATACATCTACACGGCAAGGACAAAATACTGGTCCGATTCTAATCAGAGTCCAACCATTATTTTACACTCGGTTTTCATATTTTTTCCAAGCTTTTGGCCGCGGTTTTTGGATTTCGGCCGTCCCATGCAATTGAACAGTCCTATAATGTGACTTTTTCGATCGATAAACTTATGTTCCAATTTTTTATTTCCAAAACTGTAGATTTTAAAATCTGACCTCAGAAAATCCAAGCTCGGAGACTACAGCTCGGATTTTCGATTGAGGTCTATGGGGACGGTTTACATCAGATTTTTACGGATTCTAAATACCGACTCCGCTTACAAATCCGACAGTGAATCACCGCCGTGTAGACGTAGCCTTAGGGTATGTTCACACGGCTTATTGCAGAGCATACAGTACTGTAGTATAGTATAGTATGCGCTGCAATACGCCGGGCGTTTTGGAACCATGCACTAATCAGCGCCTAATTCCAAAGCACGGGGAGGCCAGCCGGGCGCCGCCCCCATAGACATGCATTGTCAGCGCCACGTTTTCGCCACTAACAATTGACACGTCAATTCTCCCCCCGCACGTATAATCCATAGTTCTCTATGAGAGCTATGAATTACCGTAATTGCAGCGCGCATTAAGTGCAAATACATGGCGAAATACGCATGCCATTACACGAGATTATAAACCGTGTGAACATACCCTTACTTCTCAGCTAGAGAAGGACAATATCTTATATGTCCTTTTTAAATTGCATAGGACTGCCAAAAGGAAAAGAGAAAACAAAAACTGCCAAAAATAAAAAAAAAAGTTTTCCAGAAATATTGGTTTTAGCAAAAAGACTCCTTTCTGATGGAAATGCAGTACATTTTATCGAATGTGCAAAAAACAAAAAAAAAAGTTCAGCTTCCAAAAAGTCAAATTTATCGAAATCCTTTAAAGGGGTTTTGCCACGAAGTAAAATTGACGTGGAAAACTTGCAAACTAAATAATAAACATTTTCACCATTCATCATTATTAAAAATTCTGCACCATTTTTGTTTTAGCTGCTTCTTTAGTGATCCATTGTTTACAGCTCGTCTCCAGTCCTGGCCGCACCTGCACAGTCATCATCTCTCCTCTCAGGCAGCTACTGAGTGTTCAAACCCCAGGTGCTGTCACTCTACTCCCATCCTCTGCCCTCCTTAGTAATTAGTCAAACAGGGCAAATAAATAAAAAAAGAAACCTCAATGAGGTCTGTGCATTGATAAAGAGAGATAAAATCCACAGGTTTGGTTCCTGCAGGGATTTGAACTGAGGACCCTTGTGCTGTAAGGTAAAAATCTTAACTCTAAGCTACTCACAGCTTTATACATAAACAGACCTTTCTTTGACTAGAGAGAGGAAAGGCCTGGTGATGTCATCCTGCTGGGTCACATGATATGCAATTCAAACAAATCACACACGCCCCCTTCTGAGCACACAGAGCTGAAGAGCTGGATGCAGGAAGTATGAGATGAGATCGTGGCAAAACCCCTTTAAGAACAAAACATAGAGCAAAAATGGACATAAAAGACAAAGAAAAACACATGTGATGTTCTCACTTCTGTTACTGGAGCCATTTCCAAAATTTGAGCCAAACAGTTGTGTTCCTTTTTTTTTTCTTTATTAAAATGTAGAGTCGATACAGCCTGAAACGCGTAAGGGCTTTGGGCCACATGTTTAAAAACTATATAGGTCTAAAACTCACTTTTTTTGCCCATGGTAACCTATGGGCAACAAAGTGAGTTTTAGTCCTAAACCGTTTTTCATACTTGTGGCCCAAAGCCCTTACGCGTTTCAGGCTGTATCGACTCTACATTTTACTAAAGAGAAAAACTATTTAGGTCAAGTCTTGGAAATGGCTCCAGTAGCAGAAGTGGGAACATCATATGTTGCTTCTATTTTCGGTGAAGGATGCTTTTTGAACAACTGATTGTAAAAATAACATATTACCCTGTTTCCCTGAAAATAAGGCAGTGTCTTATATTAAGTTTTGCTCCTAAAGACGAGCTAAGACTTATTTTTACGGGATGTCTTATTTTTCCATGAACAAGAATTCATATTTACAGCTGAACAAAAATCCACCTGTATTAATATACTGTAGTGATTTCATCACAAACATCAGCATAAGCAGCCAAACTCTGAATTGCATCAAAAAAATGCACTAGGTCTTATTTTCGGGGGATGTGTTATTTTCAGGGAAGCAGGGTAGTTGATATTCTACGCAGCGCACTACTACTCCCAGCGTGCTTTGAGCCTCACTGGTTGCCTAAGCCTATAGCTGGAAGTTTGCCTCTGCTCACATTTGCAGGGACAAGGGAGGGCAGCAGCGGGGAGGGAGCCTGCACCAGCTGCAATATGTCTAGGGTGTGCTTGGAGGACAGACATATGAATCTGGTTTATTTAATTATCTGAAAATAGCAATTTGATTGTTGTCACCCACTTATTAGCAGAGAGACCATCCAAAAGGGCGCACGATCTGTGCCTGGATGTAACGCTGTAAATCATATCGCACTATTCTTTTTCTAGGTATGGGACTTCCAATATAGCGGATCCGTATGTATAGAGAAGCATGTGGTGCAATTTCTCCTCCAATATAATCCAATTCAGAAAACAAAGGTTGTGGACCCCAAATTTGCAAATTTCGGTGTCAAGGGAAATTTAAAAGTTTATAGCAAACCCTGGGGCGGCTGTAAAGCTGTTGTCATCATATGTTGTAGCAGGGGCGTCGTTAGGCTGTTTTATTCGGGGCTCGGGCCCCGAATAAAACACCCTGTGCCCCGAGTCTCCCGGGCTCCAGGCCTCTGCCCTGGGCCTGGAGCACCGACTGGCCCTTTAGCTGCATGTGCGTCCGCTGGATGCACATGCAGCTGCGGGCTTCTGCGGAGCAGAGAGCGAACGCTCCCTGCCCCGCAGACAGTGTCGGACCCGCAGGTCCGACACAAGCGGAGCCCGCCGGGTCCTCACAGCGCTGAGGACGCACGCCGCGGCGTGCGCCTCAGCCGGCAGCGTCGCAATGACGTGATGTCATCGCGACGCTGCCTGTCCTCGGGCGCACAGCGCGTCATAGGCCGTGCGTCCGAGGAGCTGCCGGAGGAGCACGGGCTGAAGAGGACAGAAGAGGAGCGCGCTCGCCGGGGGAGTTAAGGTGAGTATGAATGTTGTTATTTTGAAAGCGTTTACCTGCCTCGGTGCCCCTATAATGCCTGTCTGTGGCCCCCATATACCTGCCTGTGGCCCCATATCCCTCCCTGTGGCCCCCATCACTACCACTGTCTGTGGCCCCCATATCCTGCCTGTGGCCTATAATGCCTGCCGGTGGCCCCCATATACTGCCCGTGGCCCCCATATCCCTGTCTGTGCCCCTATAATGCCTGCCTGTGGCCCTTATAATCCCTGCCTGTGGCCCCCATATCCCTGCCTGTGGCCCCTATAATGCCTGCCTGTGGCCCCTATAATGCCTGCCTGTGGCCCCCATACGCCTGCCTGTGGCCCCTATAATGCCTGCCTGTGGCCCCTATAATGCCTGCCTGTGGCCCTCATACGCCTGCCTGTGGCCCCCATACGCCTGCCTGTGCCCCCTATATACCTGCCTGTGCCCCTATATACCTGCCTGTGGCCCCCATATACTGCCTGTGCCCCTATATACCTGCCTGTGCCCCCTATATACCTGCCTGTGGCCCCCATATACTGCCTGTGGCCCCCATATACTGCCTCAGTGCCCCCATATACCTTCTTGTGGCCCCTATATACTGCCTGTGGCCCCATATACTGCCTCAGTGCCCCTATATACTGCCTTTGGCCCCATATACCTGCCTGTGGCCCCTATATACTGCCTCAGTGCCCCTATATACCTGCCTGTGCCCCTATATACTGCCTGTGCCCCCCTATATACTGCCTGTGCCCCCCTATATACTGCCTGTGGCCCCATATACCTGCCTGTGGCCCCATGTACCTGCCTGTGGCCCCATATACTGCTTCAGTGCCCCTATATACCTAACTGAGGGGACTGCTAAACCTATAATTAAGGAGTTGCTGGAAATGTGAGGATTCTAAGATATTTGTGTCCAAATTCTCAGGGACGAGTCTTGGACGGGAGCATCAGCATGAAGGTGTGAACCGGATGGAGAAGAAAAGGGAAAGTGAACGACGCTGATCAGAAAAGACGTCTCCTGTGAGTCACTAAAATGTAACTGCAGTGTAATCACTTATATTTCTGCAGAGTCTACATACAACTAGTATCTACCACTATCTGGTCCCTGTATGGCGGTGGTATATGTAATCAGAGCCTGTGTACAGCTGATAGTCACATGTGGGGGTTGCGTTCGGTCAGGGTCTGGCAGGATTATTTGAGCCTTAAGTAGTAATAGTTTGGGGTCTTGGTTTTGTAGGAGGGTTTAAGTAACAATCACTTGTCTGGTAGATTTGCTCCATGTATCGATGGATTATTTGGTGACTGTTTAGGGGTATTGTCATATGAGGTGAGAAGTCTGAAAAAGTAAATTTGTCATTGGTGATTTTTACTGTACAGTGACTGCTGAGGAGATGGACGGGATCTGTGTGGGATGTGCAGAAAATTAGTGACAGGAACAGAAGGTTTTTCTCTGTAAAAAAACATCCGCAGTTCACAATGAGGCGGGAAAAATGTCGTGTGAACCCAGCCCTACCCAGAAAAAACACAAAAGGGCCCGAGCCCCGGATGTTTTAGGACCCTAGCAACGCCCCTGTGTTGTAGTGTGAATTATATTTCAGTGGTAAACAGCTACATGGGTATGTTCAAGACTTCTGCCAGGAATTTGGACAGCAATCACCCATCATAGGGATACACTGTGACATAGCAACCCCCTAGGGAGGTGACAGAAGTTGAGATAGATGTAACTGTGGTCAAATTTTTCCTGCTTAATTTTCTTTATTTCCTATGGGAGCGTGTTAAAAAAAAAAAAAAAAAAAAAATCACATGAAACCGCACAAGATAATAATGCATTTTTTGGATTGGGCTGAGGGCACACTGCATTCGACTATCCGTCACAACGTGTACGTTAAACATATGCCAAACGTGCACTGTTTGGAGCAGATGTTTGACATCCGTTTTTTTATTCTATTTTTTTAACTAGCTTTTCTATTGTTACCTGTTTTTCCTTGCTATTTGATTGAATAGATTTGATTAGATATTTTATGACGGATATAAACGTATACGTTCGCAACATGGGCACAAACCCTAGGATCCATTTTCCATTTACACTGTAAAAAAACGTATACTGTAATGTATACTTTTTTTTAGAGTATGTTCACACAGCCTGTTGACTCCGTGTGAACATACGTGTTTAGATACGTGTTTGGATCTGTCTGTCGGACCCAAACACGCATCTAACAATGAGCAATGTGATTGACATTGCTTTTAATATGAAACACGCATCGGCGTTCACACGAGTTTCATTGCGTCTTTCGGATCCGTCCCAAGAATTGTCATGTCAGTTTTTGGTCTGAAGGACGCAGCAGGAGCCTTATAAGGCTATGTTCACACGGCTTAACTGCGGGACGTAATTACGCCCCGCAATTACGCCGTGTGTACGGGGGCGGGGAGGGAGCGGGGGGCCGGCACTTCGCCGGCCCATAGACAATCATTACTAGCGGCGCGTATACGCCGCTAGAAAGTGACCTGTCAATTATCTCCCCCCTCGGCGTATTCGCCGAGCAGGGAGAGGAGACGTAATCCACAGTTCTCTATGAGAACTGTGGATTACCGTAATGAATGGGCCGTTCTCGGCTCGTAATAGGCGCACTCCGGCCCGTAATTACGGACCGAATTACGTCCTGGTTTAAGCCATGTGAACATGGCCTAATAATCTATAGGGTGCGATCCTGCTGCATCCAACACACAGCTGCATTTTCTTGATTACATGTTGGGTTCGTTTAGGATCCGATCACTAACGCATTTTTGGATGCGATTTTTGGATCCAAAATGGATCCAAAAACGTTGTGTGAACAACCCATTAAAATGAAATGCATATTGGACGGAAAGTGTAAAAACGGACACTATGTCTATGCACGTTGCACATCCGTCCACCTATATGAGTCAATGAACACGTAAACGCATCTGTTCTCCCTTACGTCAGAACGGATCTGTCATCCATTCAAACTAACGCAGTGTGCACCGAGCCTTAGATAGGGAGATGGAAGTAAAAAAAAGCATGAACGCCATATTTGTAAGCATCAGACTAATATTTTCTATGTGTTTTCCTTGTGTTTCTTTTGGAGTTTATCACAAAAGTGGATGAGAGATTTTCTTCCGGAAAAAAAAAACAACCTGGCGGCAGCTGAGTGCAGGTCAGAACAGGCGTTCTTTGTAAGGGTGCTTTCACACGGAGCATGTTTTTGGTACTGTTTTTATGCTTTTTTTGTACATAAATGTATAGCATTAAAGGAGTTGCCTCACTACATGTAGGCTGCAGTAGAAGCCAGGTCTGTAGCTATAGCAACCAGCACTGGCAGCCTATCAGGAGAGATTGAACAGGTCTGCAGTTATTGCAACCAGCACTGGCAGCCTATCAGAAGAGATCCAACAGGTCTGTAGCTATAGCAACCAGCACTGGTAGGCTATCAGTAGAGATCCAACAGATCTGTAGCTATAGCAACCAGTGCTGGCAGCCTATCATGAGAGGTCAAACAGGTCTGTAGCTATAGCGATCTGAGGAGCTGATGCAGCCCATACAAGAGGGGATATCTCAGAATAGGTAGGACACTGTTAATGGACACATATCGCAAAGTGACTTGTTTTTGCAAGATCTTTAACATAAAAAGCAGCAATCCCTGTAGTGAGACAACCCCTTTAATTTGTGTGCCTTTCTGCACAAAAAATGCATCCAAAAACTGAGCTGCATTTTTGGATGCGTTTTATGTGCAGAAAGGCACAGCAAATGACGCTATACATTTCTGCACAAAAAAATGCACCAAAAAACGCTCTGTGTGAAAACACCCTAAGATTTTTGTCAAAAGAAGCACGACATTAAGGGATGCAACATTT
Organism: Phyllomedusa bahiana; assembly: GCA_025379985.1. Lineage (NCBI taxonomy): Eukaryota > Metazoa > Chordata > Amphibia > Anura > Hylidae > Phyllomedusa > Phyllomedusa bahiana. The sequence goes on along the minus strand of JAODAL010003786.1, from coordinate 28,032 downwards.
TATGTGCTGTGCTATTTTTTTAGGTCTTAGTGACCCTGCAGCAAATTCTCACTATGCATGCATTGATTTTTTGCAATTGGTGCACAGGCAGCAAATTTTGTAGCTGCATACATAAAAATCAATGTACTCTTCTCTTAGGGCTTTGTCCCCACAGCAGGAAATTCAGTCGGTTTTGCAGATGGTTTTTCGGATTTGAAAATAAGTAGAAAATCCGCGCAGTAGTCCCCACTGCAAGGATTTTCCACCGGATGTTTTTTTACACCACCGGAGTAACAAGAAACTTAGAATATGTTCATTCCTCCGCCTGGTTTTCGGGCAGAACATGAACATGTGAGTGCAAATTGGGACGGCTCGAATCCTCAAACCGCGGCCAAAAGCTGGCCCTCTACGTGCCAAAATAAGACAAAATACCGGTCAGAAAATCCAACCAGTATTTGGTCTTTGCTGTAGGAACGAACCCTTAGGCCATGTTCACACGGCTTAAAATGGGACGTATTTCGTCCCGTATTTCGCACCGTACTGCGCTAAATACAGGGCGAGATACGTCCCATTCATTACGGCAATCCACAGTTCTCATAGAGAACTGCGCCGTGAATAATAAAGGTCTATGGGGCCAGCGGGCTGCCGCCCCGCCCCCGCGCACACGGCGTAATTGCAGGCGAAATACGTCCCGCAAGTATTGCCGTGTGAACATAGCCTTGATTGTTACCATTTAAATAACTCCCTCTAAGGCCGTGTTCACACGGCTTATTGAAGACGGAATTGCGAGCCGGATTGCGCTCGCAATTCCGGCTTGAATAAGGGGCGGGTGCGGGGGCGGGGCGGGGGCACGGCCCTCCGGCCCCATAGACTTCCATTATCCACGGCGCGTATTGCGCCTGGATAATGTGCATGTCAGTTTCTCCCCGCCCGGCGGATTCGCCGAGCAGGGAGGAGCGACGGAATCCACTGCTCTTTATGAGAACGGTGGATTACCGTAATTACTGCGCCGGATTTGCGCTGCAGTACAGCGCCAATCCGTCGCACAGTACGGCGCCAATCCGCGGACAAATAAGCCGTGTGAACGGCCCATAAGGGTACTTTCACACGGTGCGTTTTTGGTGCGTTTTTGTGCAGGAAAGCACAGCAATTAATGCTGTACATTGCTGCAAAAAAATCGCTTAAAAAAACATGGTCAAAATCACGATTTTACTGCGATTTTTGTGTAGCAATGTACAGCATTAATTGCTGTGCCTTCCTACACAAAAAAAGCATTGAAAAAATGTATAAAAAACGCACCAAAAACGCACCCTAAGGCCATGTTCACACGGCTTAAAATGGGCCGTATTTCGGTCCGTAATTACGCGCCGAAGTGCGCCAATTACGGGCCGAAAACGGCCCATTCATTACGGTAATTCACAGTTCTCATAGAGAACTATGGATTACGTCTCTCTCTCCCCGCCCGGCGAATCCGCCGGGCGGGAGATAAATTCACCTGTCACTTTCTAGCGGCGTATACGCGCCGCTAGCAGTGATAGTCAATGGGCCGGCGAAGTGCCGGCCCCCTGCTTACTCCCCCGCTCCCGCCCCGCCCCCGTCCACACGGTGTAATTGCGGGGCGTAATTACGTCCCGCAATTAAGCCGTGTGAACATAGCCTAAGGGTATGTTCACACAGGTACAGGCTCATGCTGCAATACACCTGCTATCAGAGAACAGGAAGATCGAGGAGTAATGCAGGGGAGACAGAGAACATAGGGCAGAGCAGGGAGACCGAGGGAGACAGAGAACAGGAGGATAGAGGAGTAATGCAGGGGAGACAGAGAACAGAGGGCAGAGCAGGGAGACCGAGGGAGACAGAGAACAGGAGGATAGAGGAGTAATGCAGGGGAGACAGAGAACAGAGGGCAGAGCAGGGAGACCGAGAGACAGAGAACAGGAAGATAGAGGAGTAATGCAGGGGAGACAGAGGGCAGAGGGCAGAGCAGGGAGACCGAGAGACAGAGAACAGGAGGATAGAGGAGTAATGCAGGGGAGACAGAGAACAGAGGGCAGAGCAGGGAGACAAGGGAGACAGAGAACAGAGGGCAGAGCAGGGAGACAAGGGAGACAGAGAACAGGAAGATAGAGAAGTAATGCAGGGGAGACAGAGAACAGAGGGCAGAGCAGGGAGACAAGGGAGACAGAGAACACAAGGGAGAGCAGGGAGACAAGGGAGACAGAGAACAGGAAGATAGAGGAGTAATGCAGGGGAGACAGAGGGCAGAGCAGGGAGACCGAGAGACAGAGAACAGGAAGATAGAGGAGTAATGCAGGGGAGACAGAGGGCAGAGCAGGGAGACCGAGAGACAGAATGAGAAGAAGAGGGCAGAGAGGGAGACCGGAGAGGAACAGAGAACAGAGGGCAGAGCGGAGACGGAGACGACAAGTGAGAGACAGGGGAAAACAGAGGGCAGAGCAGGGAGACCGAGAGACAGAGAACAGGAAGATAGAGAAGTAATGCAGGGGAGACAGAGATCAGAGGGCAGAGCAGGGAGACTAGGGAGACAGAGGAGACAAGGGAGACAGAGAACAGAGGGCAGAGCAGGGAGACCGAGAGACAGAGAACAGAGGGCAGAGCAGGGAGACAAGGGAGACAGAGAACAGAGGGCAGAGCAGGGAGACAAGGGAGACAGAGAACAGAGGGCAGAGCAGGGAGACCGAGAGACAGAGAACAGAGGGCAGAGCAGGGAGACCGAGAACAGGAAGATAGAGGAGTAATGCAGGGGAGAAGGTAAGAGGGGGCAGAAAAGGGAGGCACTTGTAGAAGAGATGTAGGAGAGTAAAAGAGATGAGTGACAAGAGACACGGGGGAGAGAGAGACAAGAAACAGAGGAGAGAAATAAGAATGCAATGATAGGAGGAAGACAGTGCGGCAGGACAGACAGAATAGGAGACAGGAGACTACCACAAATCTGTGGCGATTCCGTAGCTACATCCACGTGTTTCTCATGCAGATTTTGCAGTAGATTTATTGAGGATTTTCCATCTATAAATTCTACAACAGAATAAGCATGCTGTCTGTGTTGTGAAAATCTGCAGCACGCTCTGATTCCTGTGTACATTTCTTCAAGGACATGTGAATGGGGTTCTCGTACCCAAAGTGATGCGAATTTGCTATGCAGATTTTGAACCGCAAATCTGCAGCAAATCCTCCACCCCTAAACTTACCTTTAGTCAAGAGAGACCAAGAAAGAGAGAGAGGAAAACTGAATCCGGAAATACAGAACGAAGGAAGAATCGTGAGGCCGGACAGACAGCACAAAAAGACATTAAGGTTATGTTCACACGGCTTATTTTGGGGCGCATATCATGGCGTACTGCGCTTAATATGCCCCATTATTACGATGATCCATAGATCTCATAGAGAACTATGGATTACGCCTCCTCTCCCCGCTCGCACAATATGATCGTAAGTGATATGTCAATTACTTGCGGCGAATACGCGCCGCGAGTAATGAATGTCTATGGGGCCGGAGGGCTGGCTGCCCCCCCTGCGCCGCGGGAGTACACGCGTATTAGCGCAAGCTCCCGAAACACACGAGTTACTGCCTTGGCTACACAACACGGGATTCTCATCAGATTTAAAGTAGATTCAGCAATTGGGATCCGCCAAAAATCCGATTGTGCCCAGCGCTGTGTAGACCGCAATAGAAAATCTGTGCTTTAGTCTACACAACACGGATTTTTTCCAGATTTTCAAACCTGCTGGGTCTTCCGCCGGATTGCTGTACATGCAATGTATGGGGCAGAGGGCAAATCTGAAAACTGACCGCGGTTTAGCGCAAATCTGCACCAAAAACCGCGGCCCAGAGATGTTAAACCGCCTTTGGATTTTGGACAGCATTTAACATATGCTGTGTAGACAAAGCCTAAAAAGGACAGTAAAACTGGAGACTGAGGGTAGGTTCACACGGCGTTTTGCTGTTTATTTGCGCTGTAATACGAGCGAGATGCGCGCCGAAATTACGGTAATTACGCCTCCTTTCCCCGCTCGTATACGATCGTATTGTACACGCGGGGAGATAAGTGACATGTCAATTACTTGCGGCGAATACGCGCCGCGAGTAATGCATGTCTATGGGGCCGACGGGCTGCGGGAGTACGTGTGTATAAGCGCGAGCTCCCGAAAGACACGATGTACATCGTGTGAACATACATGAAAAAAACTTTGAGATTCTTAGTTCACACGTTTTGATCAAAAAATATTTAAGCCACCCACGGCTTACAACGTGATCTCAAGGCGGGTGGTCCTACGCTATCTTTACTTCTCAATAGAGCCAAATTCTGACTTCTCATTGGGTCAACTGACCTCCATAATCCAGAGAGAAAAATAAAAAACACCAACCCTGCAAGCTGCACTTATATAACAGCCTGTGAAAGTGGGCGGGGTGCAAGAAACCAACATGGAGGCACCCCTTCCTACCTATATAGATTAAAAGCAATATATGCCAAATACAACGTATAGTTCTGCACAAAAAACATTTCTGAAAAACACAATGTGAACCTGGGTGCCACTGACAGGATTGCGGTATAAATATATATATATATATATATATATATATATATATATATATATATATATGTATATATATACGCACATTCCAATACAAGTGGCACACCACTGCTAAAAGGGCTCTACAATACATGGAAATCCCTAAAGAAGCATTTACGCTATCTATCATACATGAAAAAAACTTTGAGATTCTTAGTTCACACGTGTGTTCGTGTGAACATAGCCTGACAGTCACAATACAAGGGTAAGGCATACATGCCAACTCTCCCGCTTTTGGCGGGGGGTCCCGCTAATTGGGGTTCCCCCCCGCCCTCCCAGCAGAGTTGGCATTTCTCCCGCCGCCAGCAGGCAGCGGGGGTTCTTTAAATGACCGCGGCGCCAGAGTAGCACCTACAGGCGGGTGAAGGCCGCTCACCCGTCCGGAGACTCTCACTGTGCAGGGAGGAGGCAGGAGGGATCGCTTCCCTCCTCCCTTCTCCCCCTGTATGTAAAGCGCCGGTGTGCGCTGTACATACAGATCAGCTTCGCAGGGGGTGTGACGCGCAGCTACACTCACTCCCCCTGCGACGCTGAGGAGATCGGCCGGGCGATGCCTGGGTAGCCTGGTGAGGTAAGTGGCTTTTATTATTTTATTTTTATTAGCTATAGGGGGGCTCTAACTGGCTACAAGGGGCAATACCTGGCTAACAAATGGGGGCAACTACCTGACTACAAAGGGGGCAACTACCTGACTACAAAGGGGGCAACTACCTGGCTACTGAAGGGGGGCATCTACCTGGCTACTAAAGGGGGGCATCTACCTGGCTACAAGGGGGCATCTACTTGACTACAAGGGGGCATCTACTTGGCTACAAGGGGGCATCTACCTGCCTGTAAGGGGCACTACCTGGTTATGGGGGGCTACTAACTGGCTATAAGGGCATCTACCTGGCTTTCTTCCAAAGCCATTCTACAGTTAGGCGGAGTGGGTGTGGCTTTTCTAAGGGGCGTGGCACACCAACAAGATGGGCGTGTCCATGCCACGCGCGCCGCCCTCTTCAATCTCCTGCTTTTCCATTTTCAAAAGTTGGCAACTATGGGGAAAGGCCTGCACTGAGGTAGGCAGACATAGGCTGGGATTAGTGCAAACTAGAGATCGGGATGGGAGGGAGCTGGAAACTGCAGAGAAGAGCAATGAATATAGTAAAGTTGAGTTTCAAACGGACAGAGTCACTTGAAAGAAAACCGTCTCTTTCCCTGCGTCTCCTCGCTCTCACTTCCTCAGCGCTCCCCTCCCTCGCTCTGCTTTAGTCACACAGGGTTAAACAAAATGAATCTTGGCCCTTCGCCAAACAGATGCAGAACTGGATCTACACCAACACTTCACATTCAGTGCCTTTTATTTATACCCGTCACCGAGCCACCACCGGGGAGTACTCAGTATTACTATTTACTACGGCAACTGACACTTATATGCAGGAATAAGGTCATCCTGGTCTGCAGAGCTTGCATTCTAAGGGGATGTCCGCACGGTGTACTTGCAGCGCCTACATTTGTACATGTTCGTTGTGTTGAAATTACGCGCTTGCTAGTACGTCATTTCAACGTGAATACGACGCGTAGTGCCCCAGGCAGATTTCTGCCTCCTATACTTTATTATTTTATGGCACGTATACGCCTGAGAGAATTGACCTATCAATTCTTTCCAGGCGCGCTGAAAATTACAAGAGTAAACTACGCGTGGTCTCAATTTTACATTGCAGTCTATAAGGACTGTTTATTGCAATGTTTTTGGCATATTTCGGCACATATTTCAGCGTGAAATGCGCGCCATATTGTGCCATGTGGTCACAGCACCTTAAGGGTATGTTCACACGGCGTGTTGAGTCCGTGTGAACATACATTTTTAGATACGTGTTTGGATCTGTCTGTCGGACCTTAAACGGACCCAAACACGTATCTAACAAATAGCAATGTGATTTCCATTGCTTTTACTTTGAAACACGCATCGGCGTTCACACGAGTGATCTCTGATGCGTCTCACTGCGTCTTTCGGATCCGTTCCAAGAATTGACATGTCAATTCATGATCCGAAAGACGCAGCAGGAGCCCTATAATAAAGTATAGGGTGCGATCCTGCTGCATACAGCACACATCCAAACACGCAGCTGCATGTTGGATACATGTTGGATCCGTTTAGGACCCGATCGACGCAGCGTTTTTGGATGCGATTTTTGTATCCAACACGGATCCAAAATCAGATCCAAAAACGTCGTGTGAACAACTCCTAAGAATTCATGTGATAGAAGTTTTAGGGTATGTTCACACGGCGTATTTGCAGTCCATATTTCGGGGTTTAATTGCGCTGCAATACGGTCAAAGTATGGACCGCAAATACGGAAATTCATAGCTCTCAGTGAGAGCTATGATTACTTCACATTTTCCCCGACGCATATTATGCGCTGGGATGAAGAAGTGACACGTCACTTCGTCCCTGCGCGTACGGGGAAAACAAATGTATGTGGGAGCCGGCACAGAGCGTTTTAGAAGTACATACTCGGCCAGCGCGTACTTCTAAAACACCCGGCGTATTGCAGCGCGTACAGTACAGCATGTGAAGATACCCTTAGGGTATGTTCACATGGCATAACTGCGGCGCGTACACTACGGCCGCAATTACGCCGGATGATTTGGGAGTCGCGCTGATCGGCCTGTACTCCTGAGGTGCGGGGGAGAGGGCGCAGCAGCCCGCCGCTCCATTGACAGTCATTACTCGCTGCGCATATTCACCGCAAGTAATTGACATGTCACTTTTCTCCCCGCGCTTACAATATGATCGTGTTGTGCGAGCAGGGAGAGGAGGCGTATTCCATAGTTCTCTTTGAGAATTGTGGATTACCGTAATTTCGGCGCGCATCTCGCTCGTATTAGAGCGCAAATACAACGCGAAATGCGCGTCGAAATTACCCCGTGTGAACATAGCCTAACTCTGCAGAACTTCTGTTGTAAAGGGGTTTTCTGATTTAGACAATTTTATCTAATATCCCGAGGGCTGCTGGTATCCACTAAAATGGGATGCAATCTAAGGGGCCGTTCACACTGCGTTTTTGGATCCGATGTGTGTTTGGCTGCAGCAGGATCGCACCCTATCATTTTAAGTAAGGCTCCTGCTGCGTCTTTCGGACCAAGAATTGACATGTCAGTTCTTGGAACGGATCTGAGACCCGCATCAGAGATCACTCATGTGAACACCGACGCGCGTTTCATATTAAAAGCAATGTAAATCACACTGCTATTTGTTAGATACGTGTTTGGGTCCGTTTAGGCTATGTTCACACGGCTTATCTGCGGGGCGTAATTACGCCCCGCAATTACGCCGTGTGGCCGGGGGCGGGGAGGGAGCGGGGGGTCGGCACCTCGCCGGCCCATAGAGAATCACTGCTAGCGGCGAGTATACGCTGCTAGAAAGTGACATGTATTCGCCGTGCAGGGAGAGGAGACGTAATTCATAGTTCTCTATGAGAACTGTGGATTACCGTAATGACCAGGACATTTTCGGCTCGTAATAGACGCACTTCGGCGCGTAATTACGGACCGAAATACGGCCCATTTTAAGCCGTGTGAACATGGCCTTAGGGTCCAACAGATTGATCCAAACACGTATCTAGAAACGTATGTACACATGGACTCAACACGCCATGTGAACATACCATAAGTGTTTACTACCATGTTTCCCCGAAAATAAGACATCCCCGAAAATAAGACGCAGCACATTATTTTTTGATGCAATTCAGAGTTTGGCTGCTTCTGCTGATGTTTGTGATGAAATCACTACAGTATATTAATACATGTCGATTTTTTGTTCAACCATAAATGTGAATTTTTGTTCATGGAAAAATCAGAAATCCCCTAAAAATAAGTCTTAGCTCGTCTTTAGGAGCAAAAATGAATATAAGGCACTGTCTTATTTTCGGGGAGAAACAGGGTACTAGGGGACAATCATTATTAAAATGGACTGTCCAAAGATAAGAAACTCTCTATTAAAACCAGACAGTCGTTTATAAAGAAGAGGAAAGGCAAAAAAGATTTAAAAAAAAAAAAACCAAACAATGCAAAAAAAAGACCCCTAAAAATACAAGAGATAAAATGAACACTTATACAGCGATAGAAAAGCCTCGAACTTAAAATGCAGCTAACATTGTCATGCAAAGAATACCCATAAACGACAGAGAGAGGGGGGATATGTAGTTTGCATCCCTTATTGTCTTCTTTCATTTACCAAATATCAGGGCCTAGGCCAGGAATGGTGGTGGGGGGAGTAGGCTGAGGGGCCACAGCTGCAGCCCAGATTTGCTCAGTAATAAGAGCATCAGGTGCAGAACCTACCTCCCCTTTCACCAACCCTTGCCAACATGGCCATCTGTGGGCAGCTTATGAGCCCAACAATTTCTGATCTCCCGTGCATCCTGGGCCCTGTAGTCCCCATCGCTCTACGTCTGCAGTCACATGCTGTGTGATTTCTTTCTTTTTTTCCTCTACGCACATTCTGAATTCTGATAGTGAATGTAAAGTCATTTGTGTTTCATTTATTGGACCCATGTTCTAACTTTATGTTTCAATTGTCATGGACTGAAGGAACCACATTGGTCATGTCTTTGCACAGACGGTCCCAGGTTTAAAATCTGCCCATTTTGTAGAGATTAGACTTTTTTTTATGATAAAATACTTTTCATTTTAATGTAATGTGCTGACAACCAGGGCCTGGACCATGAGTAGGTGAAGGTAGGCGACCATATGTATCAGTATTCAACTTTATAGTATGTAGATTATGGGTAGTATAATCATCAGCAATAGTCTAGAATGGAGCCTCCTCGTAGCTCACTATACATAAGCAAACAGAGATAATAGACTGTTTGACTGAATTTATTCTTAGGCTATGTTCACACGGCTTATTTGCGGGGCGTAATTACGTCCCGCAATTACGCCGTGTGGGCGGGGGCGAGAGCAGGGGGCCAGCACTTCGCCGGCCCATAGACTTTCATTGCCAGCGGCGCGTATACGCCGCTAGTAAATGACGTCACTTATCTCCCCCCGCAGCAGATTCGTCGAGCGGAGTGAGGAGACGAAATCCATAGTTCTCAATGAGAACTGTGGATTACCGTAATGACTGGGACGTATTCCAGCCGTAATTCGCGCAGTACGACGCGTAATTACGGACTGAAATACGTCCCATTTTAAGCCGTTTTAACATTGCCTGAAACTTAAAATGGGACGTATTTCAGTCCGTAATTACGCGTCGTACTGCGCGAATTACGGCTGGAATACGTCCCAGTCATTACGGTAATCCACAGTTCTCATAGAGAACTATGAATTACGTCTCCTCTCCCTGCTCAGCGCCGCGGGGGGAGATAAGTGACATGCCGTTACTAGCGGCATATACGCGCCGCTAGAAATGATAGTTTATGGGCCGGAGAGGTGCCGGCCCCCCGCGACCCCCCCACCCCCCATCAACACGGCGTAATTGCAGGGCGTAATTACGCCCCGCAAATAAGCCGTGTGAACATAGCCTCACAAAGCGCAGTTTTGGTGCAGTATTAACTACGCTCCAATTAAACTGCGTTTATTAGCAGCAAGCTTCTTTCAGTTGTCTAAATTGTCCAGAAAGGCGTTTCAAGTAAGCTGAATCAGTGACTGTGTGTGAAGTCTTGTGGATACAAACACACTGATTATTTACTCACTTTGCAAACAGTTTAGAGAAGTGAAAGAAGCTTGTGGTAATAAAGGCGGTTTATTTGGAGCGCAGTTAAAACTGCACCAAAACTGCGCTGTGTGAAAGCAGCCTTATCCAAACAATGTCCATATATTAGAACAAAGAATAACAAGCGTGCTGTGCTGCTCACCCGTTAAGGCCTCGTTCCCACGGCTTATTTCAGAACGTATTTATGGTCGGATTTCCGATCGTAAATCCGTTCCGAAATCAGTCTGAAATGAGTTGCAGGCAATTTAATATTGCTTTTAATGGGAAATTAACGACACGTATTTCCGTGCCGTATTGCCGCCGCGGATTTGCGGCCGCAATACGGACGGAAAAACAATGTGCATGTCAATTATTGGGCCGGATTTCGCGACGGATTTACACCGTATAATGAATGGGGATTGTAAATCCGTTGTGAAATACGTGCCACACTTAGCAACACTTATTTGCAACTGATTTTCAACTGATTTCGGAACGGATTTACGATCGGAAATCCGACGTAAATACGTTCTGAAATAAGCCGTGTGAACATCGCCTAATAGTGATTCCTTTCCCAGTTATTCATTAGCGATTCCGGCCTGAAACGCGTCAGCGTAATACATTAGCCGGTTTTCACTTGCACAATCTACTTCTGATTTTATATGGATCTATAATAAAGAAGTTTACATTTTAACTGGATGGTGCCGAAATTTGGAGTTTTGCTCCTACAATTACAATGTCCATACATATTGAAATAGATTGCATCACTTTTAAAACATAGAAAAGCTGTGGTATACTTAGGGGACGTTTCTTAGATGCGTGTTTAGATCTATGTTTCGGATCCAAACCCTCAACTAACAATGTGCAGTGTGATTTACATTGCTTTCAATCTGATCGCTGATGCGTGTTTACTTGTGTCTTGTGGATCCGTTCAGAGAATTGTCACGTCAATTCGTGATCCGTTTGAGGCAGCAGATGCCCTATTTAAAACTATAGGGTGCGATCCTGCAGCAGCCAAAACGCATCTAAACGCGCAGCACACTTTGGGTGCGTGTTTGGATGCATTTGACTTAGCGTCTTTCAATCAGGATTGAAAACCGGTGCGCGCACATACCCTAAGGGCATGTCCCCACTGCACGGGTTTTTCGGCCGGCTTTCTCAGACGGTTTGCGGTTTTGCAGACCGTCTGAAAAAGCGGCTGAAAATGAGCAGACGGGAACTCTATGGAAAACCGTGCAGCAGTCCCCACTGCACGGGTTTTCCGCCTGGCGGTTTTGCTGCCCGCGGTCCGCCCGCAGAACATTGTGAATGCACATTCGGTTTCCGGACGGAATATGTGCATCTCAATGTGAAGGGGGAGGGCTTTTCTCCGCTCATCGTGGAGAAAAGCCGTGCCCCCCCGCGGCCGTGGGGACGGCCGCAAAACAGTGCAAATACCAGTCGCATAACCAACCGGTATTTGTCAATTGCCGTGTAAACGGCCCCTAAGGGTGCTTTCATACGGTGTTTTTTTTTTTACGTGTTTTTGACACATTTTTTTATGCGTTTTTTGTGCAGGATGGCACAGCAATGAATGCTGTACATTGTTGCACAAAAAATGCATCAAAAACGCACCGTGTGAAAGCAGCCTTAGGGTAAGTTCACACGGCTTAATTGCGGGCGTACTGTACGCCCCGCAATTACGCCGGGTGTTCACGGAGTCGCGCTGATCGGCGCGTACTCCCGCAGCCCGCCGGCCCCATAGACATGACATTTATCTCCCCGAGCGTACAATATGATTGTATTGTATGCCCCGGGAGAGGAGGCGTAATCCATAGATCTCTATGAGAACTGTGGATTACCGTAATGATTTGGGCGCATTTCGCTCGTATTAGAGCATAGTACGCCGCGACATATGTGGCGAAATGCGCCCAAAATAAGCCGTGTGAACATAGCCTTAGGGTATGTGCACACAGCGTCTTTTCGTCTGTGTAACATAGGCTTTTTAGCTGCGTGTTTGGATCTGTCGGTCCCCAGACGGACCCAAACACGCATCTAACAAATAGCAATGTGCTTTTACATTGCTTTTAATATGAAACACGCATCAGCGTTCACACGTGATTGCCGATGCGGGTCTCACTGCGTCTTTCTGATGCGTCTTTCGGATCCCTTTCCAAGAATTGTCATGTCAATTCTTGGTCTGAAAGACGCAGCAGGAGCCCTGTAATAAACTATAGGGTGCGATCCTGCTGCATCCAACACGGATCCAAACACCTAGCTGCATGCGGGATACGTGTTGGATCTGTTTTAGATCCGAAAGACACTGCGTTTTTGGATGCGCTTTTTGGATCCAACACGGAGCCAAAAACGCTGTGTGAACAACCCGTAAAAGAGATATATATATATTTTTATTGGAAGAGAAGAAAAAGCAAAATGTTAAAGATTGATAGGAGAGCTCTGTGAGGGGCTAAAGAAATACAAAAGTCTCAAAAATGTATACAATGGCCAAACATAGGCACATTCATTTTGGTCATTGTGAAAACTTTTGAGACTTTTGTATTTCTCTCCCAGGGGTGTCAAACTGCGGCCCTCCAGCTGTTGGGAAACTACAACTCCCATCATGCCCACTGTTATAGATTATACAAATGCATGATGGGAGTTGTAGTTTCCCAACAGCTGGAGGGCTGCAGTTTGACACCTGTGTATCAGAGTCCAGCCCCTCACAGAGCTCTCCTATCAATCTTTATGTATGTATGTGTATATATATTATATCTAAAGCAGTATATATAAAATAAATATGCATATGTAAAGATATACATAAAGATAAATATTTTTTATTCATATATGTCTATACATAGTTTCTAATCAATTACAGCTCTATAACTTTATAATAACTAAAGGGCCCAAACATAGAAGCATAAACTTTCATATAGGAGATAAACCTACCTACAAATAGTTTATAATCATCTATAATAATATAATCGTATGATAACTAAATGGCCCAAAATGTGAAGGCAAAAACTTAGCAAACAGTAACTTATGTGACTGACAGTCCATGTGTCTCTGGAGGGTCTCAGCAATGGAAATACATTCCCTAAACTGATCATGGGGTAGGACACTGTATAGAACCACAGGAGGACACTATGGGGGACATGTATGAAAACTGTCCAGCAGGTTATCAGAGCTCATAGCATCCAATCAGAGCTCATAACAACCAATCAGAGCTCATAGCAACCAATCGGAGTGCTTAGCGACCAATCAGAGCTCATAGCCACCAATCGGAGCTCATAGCAACCAATCAGAGCAGCAACCACAGCTCATAGAAACCAACCAGAGCTCATAGCAACCAATCAGAGCTCATAGAGACCAATCAGAGCCCAAAGCAACCAATCAGAGCAGCAACCACAGCTCATAGCAACCAATCAGAGCCCATAGCAACCAATCAGAGTCAAGAGCAACCAGAGCCCATAGCAACCCATCAGAGCTCATAGCAACCAATCAGAGTCGAGAGCAACCAGAGCCCATAGCAATCAATCAGAGCTCATAGCAACCCGAGTCACGACCAACCAGAGCCCATCGCAACCCAGCAGAGCTCATAGCAACCAATCGGAGCGCATAGCAACCAATCAGATCTCATAGATACCAATCTGATCCCATAGCAACCAATCAGTGCAGCAACCACAGCTCATAGAAACCAACCAGAGCCCATAGCAACCAATCAGAGCTCATAGCAACCAACCAGAGCCCTTAACAACCAATCAGAGCCCATAGCAACCAATCAGAGCTCATAGCAACCAATCAGAGTCAAGAGCAACCAGAGCCCATAGCAACCAATCAGAGCTCACAGCAACCAATCAGAGCTCACAGCAACCAATCAGAGCCCATAGTAACCAGAGCTCATAGCAACCGATCAGAGCCCATAGCAACCAATCAGAGCTCATAGCAACCAATCAGAGCTCACAGCAACCAATCAGAGCCCATAGTAACCAGAGCTCATAGCAACCAATCAGAGCTCATAGCAACCAATCGGAGTCCATAGCATCCAATCAGAGCGCATAGCATCCTATCAGAGATCATAGCAACCAATCGGAGTGCATAGCAACCAATCAGAGCTCACAGAGACCAATCAGAGCAGCAACCAGAGCTCATAGAAACCAACCAGAGCTCATAGCAACCAATCAGAGTCAAGAGCAACCAGAGCCCATAGCAACCAATCAGAGCTCACAGCAACCAATCAGAGCCCATAACAACCAACCAGAGCTCACAGCAACCAATCAGAGCCCATAGTAACCAGAGCTCATAGCAACCAATCAGAGCCCATAGCAACCAATCAGAGCTCATAGCAACCAACCAGAGCCCATAACAACCAATCAGAGCCCATAGCAACCAATCAGAGCCCATAGCAACCAATCAGAGCTCATAGCAACCAATCAGAGCTCATAGTAACCGGAGCTCAGCTTCCATCTCATATAGCGCTCTGGAAAAATAAAAACTGAGCTATAGGCAACATAGATGGTCTTACTTTTAGACAGTTTTCACACATCAGTATGAAAACTGTCTAGCAGTAAGACTGTCTTTGTTGCCCATGGCAACTAATCACAGCTCCCCTTTCATTTCATATAATGTTCTGAAAAAAATAAAAGCTGAGCTCTGATTGGTTGCTGTGGTCTCTGATTGGTCATTATGAGCTCTGCTTGGTTGTATGGTCTCTGGTTGCTATGGTCGCTGATCGGTTGCTATGGTCTCTTATTGGTTGATAATGGTTCTGATCAGCTGCTATGAGCTCTGATTGGTTGCTATGGGCTCTGCTTGGTCGCTATGAGCTCTGACTGGTTGCTATGAGCTCTGACTGGTTGCTATAAGATCTGATTGGTGGCTATGAGCTCTGACTGGTCGCTACGAGCTCTGATTGGTTGCTATGAGCTCTGATTGATTGTTATGGGCTCTGATTGGTTACTATGAGCTCTGAGTGGTTGTTATGAGATCTGATTGGTTGCTATGGGCTCCGATTGGCTGCTGTGAGCTCTGATTGGTTGCTATTAGCACTGATTGGTTGCTATAGGCTCTTATTGGTTGATATGGGCTCAGATTGATTGCTGTGAGGTCTGACTGGTTGCTATCCGACCGGTATTTTGTCATTGCCCTATGAACCCACCCTTGCTGTGCAGTAGTGCAAGTAATAAAACAAATGTAAAAACCCTTCCCTGCACTATCCGAAACTAAAAAAAAAAAAAACTTTTGTGCTGGAATTCCATGTAATAAATCTACCTGTTTCAACTTGCATACAAATTCAACTTAAAGGGGTTTTGCCACAAAGTGAGTTCCTTACCTATTATCTGCTAAGGAGAGAATACAAGAAAATCATGCTGAGTCATGAACTGCTGCAGGGGTGAGAGGGAGGGGGGTGAGCAGAGAGTGAGGAAGAAGGGAGCGTCTGCAAAGTTTACTCAAATAATTACATTACAACCAGGGGATTCTCAATACAGGAGACAACCTCATACACTGCACTTTCTCCCCAGCCCCTTGCAAGCTCCTTCATGTTCCCTGTCATCAGATAAGAAGTGCAAACACGCAAGGGAGGCCAGATCAGCTTCTGTCAGCTCCTGGTCGTGTCTAATGTAAACTTTCAGGAAACTAAGGGGGACTGGGCAATGCTGTAGCTCTCCCAGGGTTCACTCTTTGTAATCACATATATTTAGAAAAGTGATTAAATACCCATTTTGGAGGATGCCACGTCAACATTACATCGTGGCAAAACCCCTTTAAGAACAAACCTACAATCGCTATCCCATTCATAACCCAGGGACTGCCTGTATATGAATATTCTGATAGAGAGATAAAATTGTGAGGATGAGGATGAAAGGAGAGGAGGCTGGAAGCCCATAGTAACCCACAGTAACAGTCAGCGTCACTTAGTCAATGAGCTTTCCTGTGCATCTATAGCAATAGAAAAGAAATGCTCATTGGGCGATAGATTTTATCTAAACAAACAAAACATAACCAGTCAGGATAACCTATCCAACTAAAAAACAAAAAAACAAAAACAAAATCCCTACGTTCAAATTGATAAATGGGCGCAGGGAAGGCCCATAGTTAGAAGATATCCTAAATGCCTGGTTATACAATTATTAGAAACAAGAAAAAAACTACTGGGACTAGGTAAAATATACGGTAACTTTTAATAAACAATATGTAAAAAACTAAATCAATACCCTAACGCTGTTCCTAAAGAAAAATAAGACTGCCTATAACAATTGGAGAACCCGCCCCAATAAGGGCGCCCCCAAACCGGAGCCTAAGCTATCAACCCCTGACTAACCCTAACAAGCAAAGCTATAAATTCATCTGCAAATTGTAGATTAATTTTGTAGAATAAATTATAGCTTAGCTTGTTGGGGTTAGTCAGGGTTTGATAGCTCAGGCTCCGGTTTGGAGGCGCCCTTATTGGGGCGGGTTCTCCAATTGTTATAGGCAGCCTTATTTTTCTTTAGGGACAATGATAGGGTGTTGTATATTAGGGTATTGATTTAGTTTTTTACATACTGTTTATTAAAAGTTATATTTTACCTAGTCCTAGGTCATATACATTCCAGTAGTTTTTTTTTTTTTTAAAAACGGAAATACCCCAAAACAGTACTAAAGTTAGAAAGCTTCATTTCTGGAGTTTTGAAAAATCTGGAGATGATTATTTCATTAAAATAATGAATAATTTGTTTTTTGCACTTTAAGTTATTTTAACCTTTATTATGCAATTTGGATATATTTTTTTTAAGTTGGGTATTGTATATATATATATATATATATTTATATATATATATATATATAATCTTTTTAAGTTTCGCTATGTACATTACTCTCTCTGACTTCCCCGCTGTAAGCTCTGATAGCAAATCAGTGAGATCATTGCTTAGTGTAGGTTGAAGTGTAGGTTTATCAGTATTAACCTAAGTGTGAAGAAACCCCCCTCCCCAGTGCAGAAAAAGATTACTCTATGTTCCTTTCATGTATTGCTAGTGATCCAGTCTAATTTTATCTATCTCTGTCAACAGAACTATAGAGCAAGCATTATGTCATTACCTGCTACTTGTAAAGATATACATATATAGAGAGATAAGCAGTAGTTGAAGTCAAGTGACGTTAGTTTACCTTGCCATTCAGAAGTTTTATCTCACAGCTAGAGAAGGACAATATTTTATATGTAATTTTAATTGTATAGGACTGCTAAAATAAAAAAAAATTCTAACAAATATATTCCTTTTCGATGGAAGTGTCCCTATAAGTACATCGCTGGGACATTACTCAGCATTGATGCCCAGAATGAAGCTTTCATAATACTTGATAAATGGCTTGACACCCTTGCTTTAAAAAGACATCTTAATTGACTAAAATCAAAGGATATCCGGATTTGACTTTCCAAAACTTCTCCCCCAATTAGTAGAGCAGCCGCTCATTTACCATATTTTACATTCATTACATTAGTGTGTGTTCTACCAAAGATGTAAGAGGATTTACAACATACATCAGCAGTGTATCTGAGAACATATGTATCTGAAATGAGGAGGATTAGAAACTTGACATAGTTATTATATAAATAGTTATTATTATATTACTAATTATATAGCCCCAACATATTCAGCAGCATTTTACTATTTAGTGGGTATCACTACATAGAGGTAAACAAATATTACATGGTAAAATAGTGTTAGGACCTTCTCGCAAGAGCTTACAATCTATTAGGTGAGAAGATGAATACATTTATATACAGATGAGTGCATCTATATACAGACAGTACATCTATATACAGACAGTGCATCTATATACGGATAAGTACATCTATATACAGACAGTAAACCTAAATACAAAAAAGTACATCTATATACAGATAAGTGCATCTATACACAGACAGTACATCTATATATAGACAATACATCTACATACATATAAGTACATCTATATACAGACAATGCATCAATATACGGATAAGTACATCTATATACAGACAGTGCATCTATATACGAATAAGTACATCTATATACAGACAGTACATCTATATACAGACAATACATCTACATACATATAAGTACATCTATATACAGACAGTGCATCTATATACGGATAAGTACATCTATATACAGACAGTAAACCTAAATAAAAAAAAGTACATCTATCTACAGATAGGTACATCTATATACAGACAGTGCATCTATATACGAATAAGTACATCTATATACAGACAGTACATCTATATACAGACAATACATCTACATACATATAAGTACATATATATACAGATAAGTGGATCTATACACAGACACTACAGCTATATACAGACAATACATCTACATGCATATAAGTACATCTATATACAGATAAGTGCATCTATACACAGACAGTACATCTATATACAGACAATACATCTACATGCATATAAGTACATCTACATACATATAAGTACATCTATATACAGACAATGCATCAATATACGGATAAGTATATCTATATACAGACAGTGCATCTATATACGGATAAGTACATCTATATACAGACAGTGCATCTATATACAGATAAGTGCATCTATATACAGATAAGTGCATCTATATACAGACAGTGCATCTATATACAGATAATTATATCTATATACAGACAATGCATCTATATGCAGACAGTACTTCTATATACAGACAGTATATCTATATACGGATAATTATATCTATATACGGATAAGTACATCTATATACAGACAGTGCATCTATATACAGATAAGTGCATCTATATACAGACAGTGCATCTATATACAGACAGTATATCTATATACAGACAGTATATCTATATACGGATAATTATATCTATATACAGATAAGTGCATCTATATACAGACAGTGCATCTATATACAGACAGTATATCTATATACAGACAGTATATCTATATACAGACAGTATATCTATATACGGATAATTATATCTATATACAGATAAGTACATCTATATACAGACAGTGCATCTATATACAGATAATTATATCTATATACAGACAGTATATCTATATACAGATAATTATATCTATATACAGATAAGTGCATCTATATACAGATAATTATATCTATATACAGACAGTGCATCTATATACGGATAATTCTATCTATATACAGACAGTACATCTATATACAGACAGTATATCTATATACGGATAATTCTATCTATATACAGATAAGTGCCTGTAGTATACAGTAATATATAAAATATCCCACTAAGTGATTGTAGTAGAGTCTTCACCGTCAGGTGTCCACGCAGCTCTCGGTGTCCCCAGGTACATGCTGGGGGAAGCTTTATCACTTTGCGGAGGTGCAATCACACCTACATTACCAGTTTCATCCCTTCTGCCAAATTGTAATATGCAAATCCCTGCCTCCATGCAGTCCCCCCTTTGTCTGTGTATTCAGCTGAATGGCACCAGTGCAGAACCCTATCCTATGTACAAGCCATCACGTATACTGTGTTGGGATCTGTTGATGTGAGTGAACACACAAAAATGTCCATTTTGTTCCCGGTCGCTGGTCCCCCTGCGCTGTGTGTGTGTGCAAGCTCAGGGGAGCATGGGGGGAGGTGGGTGGATAATCCGCATGGTGTGTGAGGGGCAGCTCCCGGCTCTGATTTATCAGCTGGAGCCACAGATAAGATGATGGAGGAGACCTAAAGGCTGGGCAGCCCTTGGGGGGCTACAGGGATGGGAGGAGGTGAGGATGAGGCTGGCACAGGGACAGGGGGCGAGAAAGACGGGAATATGGGGCCCACTGCTGCCAACAACATCTGAATGTGACAAACACTAAAAAGCTGATGAGAGAGATATAACATAATTATCAGTACAAAGAGCGGGCGGCTCGGAGCTGATACTTTCCCAGGCCCTTTCTAATAAAAGCAGACCCCATTGTAGAATTAATATGTGAACCCCAGGTGTCCCATTGTCCCAGATCAGCAAGTATCACTATTCTGGAACCAGACGTGTGACTTTGCCATATCTTTAGCACATCAACACGTAGGGTACGTCCACACGGCAAGGGGCTTCAGTCAGTTTTCGGATTTGAAAACCGACCGTCAACCATCCCTGTAATGTCATTAAAAAAACCCCCCAGAAATTACACCACGCTTTCTCCAGCGGATTTTTCACCCCAAAAACTCGAACAGCAACTTCCGCCTGGTTTTTGGGAAGAAGGTTGCTACAGGGTTAAAAGGGGGACTGGCAATCTGCAAACCGGGCAAGACAAACTGCCCCCCAAAGCATTCAAAAGACGAAAAAATTCCACCCTTTTTTTTAAGGGGTTTCTCCACAAGGACGCGCTTTTTATGTTAAAGTCTTGCAGAAACAAGTCTTTTTTGCAATATTTTCCATTAATGTGTCCACCTTTTCCTAGAATCCCCTCTTTAGGGGCTGCATCAGTTCCCAGGCGCTAAGCCAGACCTGTTCAATCTCCCCTAAAGGGGCTGCCAGCACGGGTCATACTACAAACCCCTGTTTGATCTCTCTTGATAGCTGCCAGCACGATTCAAAAGCTAAAACCCCGCCTCTACGACCTATAGAAACCATAAACACCCCCAAATTAAAGTGAAACCAAGAAAATCAAGGAGTGAACAACCCCTTAAAAAACCCCTTATGACAAAAACATCCATACTCCTGAGCCAATAAGGGGGCGCACAGTGGGGGTGTTAGCAGCAAAATACAGCAAAATCCGGCCCGCCGCCCAGCTTTTTTAAAACCCTTGGGATGCCGTGGCAAAAGGGCCGGGCGTAAAAAAGAATGAAAACGGTCCCCGGCACCTTTTCTCACTGCGTTTTGGACCATGGGGATATGGCACGGAAGCCTTTTTAAGGCCTCCGTTGCGCCATGTTTTGAATTTCCCAGGCGGGAAGGGGGGAAACTCACTTGGACACCCTAAGCAATTCTATCAATCATTTGGCTGTATAACGATTGCGCCCCCTGTGGGTGAAGCACCCTAGGGGACAAAAGTTAAAAAAAAAAAAAAAAATTAAAAGTTCAAATCCCCCCCCCTTTATTACAAATAAAAAAAAATAAAAAAAATAAAAAAGTTTCCCCAAAAAATTTTGGAAAATCGCCCCCCCCCGCCAAAAAATCCGAAATTTCAAAAAAAAAAAGGGGGGGCTGCCCCCTGAACACCGTAGAAGAAAAAAATTTCCCCAAAACAAAAAAATTGCGTTTTTTTGGGCCCCTTTTCACGTCCCCATAAAAATTGGAAAAAAAGTAAAAACAAAAAAGTCGCATGTTTCCAAACTGCAAGGTAAAAAGTGGCTTCTCCCCAAAAAATGCCACCCCCCCTGACACCCGTGGGGTTGAAGAAAAAAAAATTGTTAACACAAATGGGCCCCCCCAAAAATTTTAAAAAAAAAAAAAAGTTTGGGAAAAATTTTTTACGGTACCAAAAACAAAAAAAAAACCCTAAAGTATTTATTGTTGAGCGACAACCTTTAAAATACGATAACAGCTTTTTACCAACGAATGTTTCCGAAAAAAAACCCCCTGCAAACAGGCGAAAAACGTTTTTTTTTTTCACATTTTTGGCCCACTTAGAATATTTTTTTCCATTCCCCAGAATGGTCTAGGTAATATGAATAACAAACCCAAAAAAAATCTCTGCCCCAAAATAAAAGCCCTCTGTGCATTTAGGTGGAAAAATAAAAAAGTTAAGGCTTTCAAAACAAAGAGGGAAAAAAAAATTTAGGAAGGGGTTAACAGAACTACCGGGTTTACCACTGTAGTGTTGCCGTACCCTTAAAAAGGGATTTTTAGACAGCGTTTGGACCGTTTTGACCGAAAAACACATCCAAAGCCTGCGTCAAACAAACAAAGGGGATCCAACACCAGGGGCTGTTTTTGGCTGTGTTTTTTGGGTGCAGCAGGGTAGCCCCTTAGGCCCCTGTTTACACGGCTTATTCCCACTTTGTCGCTCACAAACCGCCGTGAATAAGGGGGGGGGGCAGGGGGGGTGGCGGGGCGCCGCCCCCCCCCATAACTGCATTATAAAGGGGGCCCCCCCTAAAAAAAAAAAATGGCATTCACTTTCTCCCCCCCGCCGGGTTCGCCGAGCGGGGGAGCAAAAGGAACCCCGTTCTCTAAAAAGAGTGATTTCCCCAATGACTCCGACGATTTGGCGCCGTACTGAAGCGCAAATCCGCGCGAGTACGGGGCCCAATCCGCGGCAAAAAACCGTGTAACGAGGCCTAGGGATGTCCCCAAAGAAAGGGTTTTCTGTCGGTTTTTCAAACGACTGTCGACCATCAACCTAACAACAATAGAAAATCCAAGGTGTAGTCTAAAATCTGAAAACTGTCAAACGTGTACATTTTTATGCCTGGTTTTAGTGCTGTTCAATGTTAAGGGGGGGGGGAAAGGAATCGCAAACCAGGACAAAAAAAACCCACTAAAAGATCAAAAACAAAAAAATCAAAACGTCTCGCTTTTTTTTAGAACCGGTGGGCCATACGCTTAGTTTACCACGCTCAGTGTCCGTGTCCTGCGACACCCGGGGTTTATTTGGTTGGGCCCCATGGAAAGGACAAAAAACTCGTCGGAAAAAATTATTGTTAAAAAATAGATTTTTTTTTTTTTTTTTTCAATAGTTTTTTTGCAACAGTGGAGAATTAAACTATCTACACAAAAGGTAGCCTATAATTCCAAATCTGTTCCAAAAATCTGTATACAGGCAGTCCCCCCACTTATTTCGTTCGCTTACTCTGTCCCCAGTTGGAGCGGGGGCCGGGAAAACGCAAGCCAGGACAGCGTCCAGCCCTACTGGCCCGGCGCTGCCGCCATCTTGCACTGCATGCAACCCTGGGGCGCATACAACCCCCGGGGGCCCCCCCCCTTTGGGGGGACCGGTGGGGGTCGCTTTGCTGTACGACTCCTTCCGGAGCGCCCCAACCCGAATAGAACCTGGAACTTTGCAAGCAACATCGACCTTCCGAGCTCCGGCACAGAAAGCGTGCTATGTCATCACCTGCCTGCGCGGCCGATGACATCACCGCCTGTGCCAAAGACCGGGCGAGGTAAGCCTCAGAGCACGGGGGAGTGAGGTGAGTATTTGAAATTTGTTATTTTTTAATAAGCCCTATCTATGCCTATCTATGGGGACATACCTGCCTATACTATCTATGGGGGACATACCGCCTATACCTATCTATGGGGGACATACATGCCTATACCAATCTATGGGGGACATACCTGTCTATACCTATCTATGGGGGACAAACCTGCCTATACCTACCTATGGGGGACATACCTGCCTATACCTACCTATAGGGGACATATATCTGCCTATGGGGGCATACCTGCCTATAACTGCTATGGGGTACCTATACCTGCCTATACCTGCTATGGGGACATATACCTGCCTGTAATTACACACCATACATATACACCATACATATACTAAATATATTGGTTCCGACTTACATACAAATTCAATTTAAGAACGAACCTACAGTCCCTAATCCGTATGTAACCCGGGGACTGCCTGTAATTATAATGGCTGTGAATTTCTGCAAAAAACATGTGCCAAAAACTGTCCGGCCCTTTACACAGACTCTAAGGCTATGTTCACATGATGTACTGCGGCGTGTACAGTACGCGCCGCAGTACATCGTGTCTTTCGGGAGCTCATGCTAATACGCGCGTACTCCCACAGCGTGGGGGGGCGGCCGGAAGCCCGCCGGCCCCATAGACATTCATTACTCGCGGCGCGTATTCGCCACTAATAATTGACATGTCAATTATCTCCCCGCTCTCTATGAGAACTATGGATTACCGTAATTTTGTCGCGCATCTGGCCTGTATTAGAGTGCAAATACATGGCAAAATGTGCGCCAAAATTACCCCTTGTGAACATACCCTAAAAGTAAATTTTCTGCTCTGCTCTGCCATTTTTTGCAACTTGTTTCATAAAACGACCAGCAGCAAAAACGAGCAGAAAAACAAACGTGCTGTGGAGACTACAGAACGTTTTTACTACTAGGGTATGTTCACACGGCTTATTTTGAAGCGTAATTGCGCACATATTTCGCCGCGTATAGCGATTTATACGTGTCGAAATGCGTGCCGCAATTATGGTAATTAATAGCTCTCATAGAGAACTATGGATTACGCGTCGTCTCCCCGCACGTACAATATGATCGTATTGTACGCACGGGGGGAGAATTGACATGTCAATTGTTAGCGCCGAATAAAGCGCCACTGACAATGCAAGTCTATGGGGTCGGAACCCGTCCGCCCCCACCCCCCTTGTGCTTTGGAAGTACGCGCTGATCAGCGTGTGGTTCCACAACATCCGGCGTATTGCAGAGCGTACTGTGCGTGCTGCAATACGCCGTGTGAACATAGCCTTGAAGTCTATGGGACCTGTTTTCAGCTGTTTTTTCAGCAGTTTTGGAAAACAAAAGACACTTAAAAAATGACTGAAAATGTGTGCAGTGGAGACATAGCCTTAAAGGGGTTTTGCCACGATGTAATGTTGACGTGGGATCCTCCAAAATGGGTATTTAATCACTTTTCTAAATATATGTGATTACAAAAAGGGAGGCTCTGAGAGCTACAGCCTTAATCAGATGCCCTTAGTTTCCTGAAAGTTTACATTAGACATGACCAGGACACTGACAGGAGCTGAACTGGCCGCGCCTTGTTTGCACTTCTTATCTGATGACAGGGAACATAAACCCCAGAAAGGGGGCTGGGGAGAAAAGTGCAGTGTATGAGGCTGTCTGCTGTATAGAGAATCCACTGGTTGTAATGTTATTATTTGAGTAAACTTTAGTGACGTTCCCTGCTTCCTGGCTCTGCTCAACCCCCCTCCCTCTCACCCCTGCAGCTGTTCATGCTTTGTTTATCTTCTCTCCTGAGCAGATAAGAGGTAAGGAACTTCACTTCTTGGCAAAACCCCTTTAACATTACGGGCACCATGGGGGAAACAGTACAGACCCCATTGTAGTCTTTAGGGTCTGTCGGGCACCATGTGTTTGTTATGTATCAGATTTGGCACCGCTTCTGGGACAGAGGCTCCAAATGGATCAATACAGATGTCAGCCTAGCCTTACCTTATCATCCTTTATTAATTAGAGTATGTTGACACAACGATTTTTGACACTTATTTTGGGGTGTATTGCACGCCCAATACGCCCTTAAATAAGTGTCCAAAATGTCGTTCACACGAGTGATCTCCGATGTGTGTTTACCTGCGTCTTTCTGATGCATTTTTCGGATCTGTTCAGAGCATTGTCACGTCAATTCTTGATCTGCTTGACGCAGCAGACGCCCTATTTAAAACTAGAGGGTGCGTTCCTGTTGCAGTGTTGGATTTACTCAGTACTTTTGAATGTGTTTTTCCGATTCAAAACTGATCCAAAAATGCCGTGTGAACATACCCTTAAACAGCTAAAAAAAATCTTCACCTATGGCAAATTTGTTGTAAAAATCTCTGCAGCTATAAATGAGTTGCCTGCATCTGCACTGGGGGGTTTGAATAGCAAGCATAAGGGCGCATCCCCATGGCATAGGACAAATACAGGCCGGTTTGCCGTCCGGTATTTGTCCTGTTTTGCGCCCATCCCCACGGCCAATGCGGGGGGGGGGGGGGGGGGGGGAGGGGGGCTTTTGTCCGCGATGAGCGGAGAAGAGCCCCCCCCCCTCCCATTGAGAAGCACAGATTCCGTCCGAAAACTGGACGAAAGATGTTGCTTGATTGATGTTTTGCCGCCGGGCGGGAAACCCGTGCAGTGGGGACTGCTGCACGGGTTTCCATAGAGCACTATTGTGCTCATTTTCGGACGGTTTTTCAGGCGGTCTGAAAAACCGCAAACCGGCTGAAAAACCGGCCGAAAACCCGTGCAGCGGGGACATGCCCTAAAGGTTTTTGCAAACCCCAGTCCAAGGAATAGGGCAGCTGAGTTGCAGACGTGTCTGCAGTCTCCTGTGCACTTCATGATGATCTATACATGCCACCATAGGTTAGCGGTAGGTAGACCGTGCTAGCATGTGGGACCACAAGCTAATTTGAGTACTGACCACCAGACTATGAATGGAGAGCTCAACTGGGGATGCTGATGCCAACATTTAAAGGGGTTGTCTCACTACGTTGATTCGTCCTGTTTTCTTGATTTCATTTTGAATTCAGGGGCGTGTGTACTGGCTTCCACTAGGCTATAGTAGAAGCCAGGTCTGTAGCTATAGCAACCAGTGCTGGCAGCCTATCAGGGGAGAAATGAACAGGTCTGTAAACTATAGCAACCAGTGCTGGGAAACCTATCAGGAGAGATCGAACTGGTCTGTAGCTATAGCAACCAGTGCTGGCAGCCTATCAGGAGAGATCAAACAGGTCTGTAGCTATAGCGACCAGTGCTGGTAGCCTATCATGAGAGAGTAAAGAGGTCTGTAGCTATAGCGACCTGAGGAGCTGATGCAGCCCATACAAGAGGGGATATCTAGGAATAGTAGGACCCCTGGAATGCACACATATTGCAAACTGACTCGTTTTTGCAAGATCTTTAACATAAAAATCAGCAATCCCTGTAGTGAGACAACCCCTTTAACAGGAAAGTAAGCAAAATGAAAGGGTGTTCTCACCACGCTGTGTCACAAATGTCTGCTCTTCAGTGTCCGCTTCAGGCAGTGATTGGCATATCAGCTCTGTTACTCCTAGGTGAGCCTGGTGCAGGGACATAAGTACAGGAGGTTTGTAATCTGTAGTGCACAAAGCTACAGGGTTCTAAGGGTTAACCCCTTAAGGGGACAGCATTTTTTTGGGGTTGACACATTTGATTTTTCCTCCTCGCCTTCCAAGAGCAATAACTTTTTTTTTATTTTTCCACCTAGATAGACAAATGAGGGCTTCTGTTTTGCAGAACAAGATGTTCTTTCTAATGGTGTCATTCATTGTACCATAGAATAGACTGGGAAACCGCAAACAAATTATAAGTGGGTCAAAATGTGAAAAAAGAATGTACTTCTGCCATGTTTGCAGGGTTTTTCTCCGGCATTCACTCTCTGGTATAATTTATGTGTTCCCTGTATTCTGCAGGTTGATTTGAACCCGGCGATTCCAAATATGTAAACTTTGCGCTATGCTGTAATACCGTAAAAATAATCCAAACATTTTCTATTTTTTAAATTTCCGCTGCAGCGCTACTTTCAGCGACCGATAACTTTTTTGCACTTCCACCCATAGAACTGAGTGAGGGGGCATTTTTTGCAGGCTGAAGTGTACTTTTTATTGGTACTATTTTCGAATATATGCAACTTTTGTGATCACTTCTATTCCAATTTTTAAGGGACCTGAAATGACCAAAAAAACACAATTTTGGCGCCTGGAATTTTTTTTCTTCTACCATGTACAGCCTACGGGATAAATTATGTTATAGTTTAATAGATTGGACTTTTTCAGACGCAGCGACACCAAATATGGGGAACTATTTTATTATTTATCTATTTTTATTTGTTAAATGGCAAAATGGGGTGATTTGACTCTTTTTTTTTTTTTTATAATTTTAAAATTTTTATTATCTTGCACTTTGAGTCCTTTTAGGGTGATTGACCACTAAAAGGCACAATCATATGTACACTCTTTTTTATTGTATAAACAATACTAAAGGGTGTACAAAGATGGCGGTTGTACTACTTCCTTCCTTAGGCAGGAAGTAGTAAAACGGGAAACATGGCGGAAGCGATCTTGCCACGGGGACGCAATGGGTGAAAAGGAAGGGGCGGGGGGGGGGGGGGGGGGAAAAAAAAAACGGGGAAAACCCAACAAAAT